>JANAVB010020398.1:2428851-2591351 GCA_029216955.1 Iris pallida | reverse complement strand
TCTAGGGCTTGGGGTTTTGCAATGTCTTGGGCTTTGGGCCAACCTACAAGGCTATGGCTTGAATTGATTTATTAAAGGTTCTAAATCATAAGCCATGACTTATGACTTTCTAATTCCTATTGCTAACTAGAGTCTATTGACCAAACCAAGGGTTAGCTTAGGTTAGACTAGAGTCATATAACCTAACCAAGTCCATACTAACTAGGGTTAGCTTCTAGGTTGGTCTACAAGGGTCAAAACTAGTCAAAGTCAACCTAGTCCAAACAATTCCAAAATAATTCCTAAAAATTCCCACAAATTCTAATAAATTCAAATTACCACAAAAATTTCAAAAATACCCTAAAACTAGAAATGTGGTAGTGGCAAATCTATGCTCCTTAAAAAAATTTCGTTCTCAAAATTGAAAGGCGAAATATAACTGATGAGAAGGATAGAAAGTATACCTCACGGTTCAAAAAGATATGGGTAGCGCTCGCGCATCTCATCCTCCTGCTCCCAGGTAGACTCTTCTGGAGAATGATGCCTCCATGTGACGCGTACCAAAGGTACCACCTGGTTCCTCAGAACCTTCTCCCGTCGATCCAGAATCTCCACTGGCTGCTCTGGATAGCTGAGAGAAGGCCCAACCTCAATCTCTGAATGATCGAGCACATGGCTAAGGTCAGCCACGTACTGTCTCAACTGTGATACATGGAATATATTGTGGACCCCCATTAGCATAGGCGGCAAGTCTAGCATGTATGCAACGTCACCGACTCTCCCGCTGATAACGAAAGGGCCGATGAAGCGCGGGCTAAGCTTCCCACCTCCACCAAAACGTATCATACCACGAGTCGGAGATATCCTCAAGAAAACCTGGTCTCCGACCTAATCACAAGCAGGGTCTCAATTAATTATAATAAACAAGTATGATCAAAAATCACAAACAAACAAACCTAAATCTAATCCTACTCTAATCTGTACCTCAAACTCCAACGGCCTCGGTGGCTATCGGCCCAGTGCCGATGTCTGTCCTGCGCTACGCGAAGTCTGTCCCTGATGAGCTTCACCTTCTCGACTGCGTCAACAACCATCTCTGGCCCCAGTAAAGCTCGCTCACCAACATCATTCCAAGATAAGGGTGTACGACACCTACACCCGTACAGAGCCTCGAAAGGTGACATCTTAATGCTGGCTTGGAAACTATTGTTATAAGCAAACTCCACCAAATAAAGATGATCCTCCCAGGAACCTCCAAAGTCCAGGACGCACATCCGCAGCATATCCTCAAGTGTTTGAATAGTCCGCTCTGACTGTCCGTCCGTCCGTCCGTCTGGGGGTGGTATGCAGTATTTAACTTGAGCTGAGTGCCCAAGCTGGTCTGCAGACTCCTCTAGAAATGGGAAGTAAAGTGGCTATTCCGATCTGAGACGATGCTGACTGGAACCCCGTGAATCCTGACTATCTGTCGCATATACATCTCTGCCAGCCTCTCTGTAGACGTACCCACCTTGAATGGCAAGAAGTGGGCCGATTTGGTCAACCTGTCAACGATGACCCAAATCGCGTCTTTTCCTCCTGGTGTACGCGGCAATCCTGAAACGAAGTCCATAGTGATATGCTCCCATTTTCACTCGGGAATGGACAGCGGCTGCAACAATCCATCGGGCCTCTGCCTCTCTGTCTTGACCTGCTGACAGACCAAGCACCTAGCCACGAAGTGAGCCACCTCCCGCTTCATTCCTGACCACCAAACATGCTCCCTCAGATCTCGGTACATCTTGTTGGCACCCAGGTGTATAGAGTACTGAGATCTGTGGGCCTCCTGCATAACCTGCTCCCTGAGCTCTCCGCTGGGCACACATAATCTGGAACCGTGCCTCAAGGTACCATCCTCTGCAAGAGAAAACTCGCCCTCCAGCAATCCTGCTCGAACCTGCTCTCGGAGACACCGCAGAGCAACGTCCTCAAACTGTGTAAAATCCTCTATTTTTTTAAATTATTTTTTTAAATTATTTTTTTAGACTTAAAATGAATTTATACAATTTATGGTTTTATTTATTTTTATAATGACCTTAGCCATTGTTGAATTTTGGAACACGAGACTACCATAAATTTTGGCACGAAAGATGTAGCAGTGTGCTTTGACCAGCATATTAACCATGTCGTGGGAGGTTTTGCCATAATTCGGTCCGAACTAGGAAAACCAGGCCGAGTTGTGAAATAACGCATTTAAATTATTTTAATTAAATATTATTTATATATTGATTTTAGACGGCCCGGTTTGTCCAATTCAGCCCGAACAGGGCCCGAACTAAATTTTAGCCCATGTAAGCAGGTAGTGTGACCAAATATGGCCATGTAGACATATTTTATGTACTTAGAAATATCTCCTAAATTATTTTAGATTTTTATGTACAATTTCTAATTATTTAAATATTTGTACAATTATTGGTATTTTATTTTTAAATAATATTTTACAAGATTGTACATGTTCCTGGACCCGGATAAGGGTGTGTGTTACAGTTCATCCATTGGAGCAATTTTTATTAATTTATTATTATTAAATTTAATTGATGGAGATTTAATAAACATGTTTACCTATTTAAATATTATTATTATTTTTAGTTGATTTATTAAGGATTGGATTTTTATATATATGTAGATATGTTTAAATATATTAAATAATTAGATAGATAATATTTAATTTGCTATTTAAATTTTTAAATAGATTTTTGGTGTATTCATGGATATATACATATATATAGATATAAATATATATATTGAGGTTTTAGTTTAAGAAAAGAATAAGAAAAGGAAAAGGAAAAAGAAAAAAAATATAAAACAAACCCACCCCATAAAGGGGCGGGCCCACCACCCCCTACATTCTTGCTGCTGTACGCAGCAACTAATTAGGCTTCACACCAACCCGATGGGAAAAAGGGAATATGGGGTTTAGTGGTAATTCTAATAGTATTAGGTTTTATCCGAATTCGTTTTATATATAACTTTTTCCACAAGCCTCTAAACCCTAAACTTCCAAAACGAAAGTTGAGGCTGATCATACCCTCTTCGCCTACGAATTTGTTTCACCAGCGACGGAGCTTTGTGCGCGATGAACGGAGCATCGAAAGTCAGCCCTTCGTCATCCACGGAGCAGTTTTTTTACTCAAGGTACCCTACTTCCCGATGACGTAACTTTCTGCTCGTAACTCCGATTTTCGATCCGTAAAATGTTCTGGAAAGTAGACTTGACCCTCTTCGAGATCCCCCAGGTGGATTTTGACATGACCATCCATCTTTCTTGAAAAATCGAGACGAAGTTGGAGAAAAACCCAATTTTCTGAATATTAAAAACTGTTTTGAAACACCAACTTGTCGGCCACTTTTCTCGCTGTCCATTAAACTTTCATAAAAACTAATTGAAGGCTGTCAAAGACAACATAACCGAAATTGTAACGCACCTTTTGGATTCACTTTTCATCTAGTATGTAGAAAGTTACACGTTAAAATTTTTCGAAAAACTGTAAATTCTGTTTTCAAAAAGTAGAGAAACACTCCGATACGGCGTCTGTTCCGACAAACCGGGCGACGTGGTCGCACACTATACACATCGAAAGGCGTGTATGGATGTTGTCGACGTGTGGGAACTGACGGAACTTGATTTTGTTGCATGTGTGCGACAAAATCAGTGCGTATCCGTCGAGATACCCCGTATCGACCCTTTGCAAATTAAGTCACAACTTTGTGCACACTCATCATATCGCGATAAAACTTGCGCCATTGGACTCGAAATATTTTTCTGGTCCTGTGAGCCAAGTTTGGTCCGATTTTGAGACCGTTGATCGGGACGCTATTTTGGCGGGCCCACAATCCCACTCAACGGGCAATTTTGTGCACAGCCCACCGAAATCCAAAATTGGACATACCGTTGGGTTCATCTCATCAAAACAAATCTGTAGATATGTAGTTTGATGACTTTAGAGATTGTAGACATTGGCACGCATTTCGGTGCAAAGCGGGTCCAACGGCGGACATCGTTTTGACCAAAAATTATAATTTTGTTCCTGTTCCAGAATTTGACTTTTGGACAGGCGTTTCCTAGGTATATCTTTTACACCGAGTGAATTTTTGATGTTTATTTCAGCATCTGGAGTTGTTTGGAGATTGTGACGTTTCTTGGCTGATATTGTGATTTCCTGGACTTGCTATTTTGTACCACCAGGCAAGATACCTTGCCATTATACTGTTTATATTTAGTTTTGCATTTTATTACATATCACTGTTCAGTTACTTCCAGTTCTTACTGTTCTTGATTTACTGTCTGCTCAGTGATACATTAGATATACTTTGTTATTATCCTTTGACTGTATATGGACTTAGAGTTAAGAGACTATCGTCTGTAGTGTATCGCATATATCTTGATACAGTTATACCACGAGGATGTGTGAGATGAGTACATATAGAGGTTCTTGTGTGTGGGCTGATCCCCCATGCGCATACGATAGGGCTAACTGCTAATAGAGGCATGTTAGGAGACTTAGCAGTTAGTAGAGGTATGTGAGACATGGATGTGACTCCGTTAGGCATTGGATGGGAAGAACAGTTCCTTGACGTATGGGCCAAGTATGCACTTCCCTATTGTCGGTTATCTCTGCGGGAGATACGGTCCTGGATCCTGATACTGATTTACTGCTGGCCTCTGACATTCGATGAATGTTATGCTTTGAGGTCCCTGGTATCCTGATGGGCCATACCTGAGATTACTGCTACTGAGCCAGAGTGCCCATGCGTTGGAGGTTTGTTCTTAACTGCATAAACACTGTAGTACGGTTAGATTACCTTATTGTCGTCTTGTCACTTATTTCGGTTTGTGATATATTATATATTCAGTTTATTATGGCATGTTCTTTATGTATCTTGTTACGTCCCTCTGAGGACCTGGTTATCTCTCCAGGTGTGTGCTTTTGTGATATTGTAGGTGTTCTAGCCAAGGCCATGATCTTCTCCATCCTTTCGTAGATGATTGCACTTGGCTCGTCATGTTATTTCATCTATTCCTTCTTGTACATTTTATTTGAGATAGTTGGTAGTGGACTTTGTCTCCGCCCAACTTTTGTACAAATTACAATCCAGCATTGCTACCTATTTTATATTAATTCTTATATTGTGGATGAGATTAGCATTATGGTTTACTGTATTTCACAGCTTATGTATTCATACGAGGTTTCTATATATTGGAGTATACTTCGTATGTATACAGCTGGCATGGATACGTACCTAGTCCTAAGTATTTTGGGACTGAGGCGTTACATGTTTTTGTGGTGGCCCATGCAGGTCGAGTTTGTCACTTCGGTTATGTAATTGTACCGATGTGAGCCTGCAACATAGGATTAGAATCTAGGAATCTCATCCATACAGTTTGACCTCTTTTCTTGGCTTCAAAATTTTGAACTCTCGTTCGACTTCCTTGAACTGCATCTTGCTTGGTTCCTTTCTACCGTCGATTCATACTTTCGTGCTTAGTATCAACTAGGAAGATGACTACACTAGTATACGCCGATAGGTCAAACACATGGCTAGAATGGTTATATTGGCAATTGGAATACATTCAAGACTAATTGAGTTAAAAAGGGACTTTTTGTGTGAATTAATGATTAGTAATTTGTAAAGTAGGATGCTACCAAGGAAGGTTTTTATCTTGAAATTTCTAAATAGTAAACACCAGAGGATTATAGAATTTTATACTTGGTTTAAGAAATTGATTGGCTTTTGAGATTTGATATTTATGATTTAATGGGTTATAGTTATACATCCTTGCACAAGTATAAAATTGATTTGCTTTTTGAGTTGTGATATTTATAAGTTTTGGGTGATAGATATACATCTTTAAACAAATATAAAATTGATTTTGAGTTGTTACATTTATGAATTATTGGATTAGAGTTATACACCTTTGAATAGTTATAAAATTTGGTTTGAAAATGATCGTAGATTTTAAATGTGGCAGTATAAATTATTTAAATTTGAGACATACAACTTGCAATTTTTGTGTTTAGTAAATTTTGAATTTTAAGTGGAAGTAATGATGGTGAATTTTGGTTTAAAATATTTGAAAGTTATGAAAACGAGTTTTGAGAAATTTTTATTTTAAATGGTGGCCTATGATTGCGGATTTCAAATCTATTTAGATTTTTGGTAAAAAAAAAAGAATTTGACTGATAAGATTATTTGAAAATTTAGTTTAATGAGGGTTTGCCAATATAAATTTTTTTTTTGAGAATTTCGAAGGATGTGATGGAAAGTTATTTTGATTGATTAAATGAAGTTACCATTTAAAAGTTGTGATTTTGTTGGAATAACTTGGCATGAATATAAGTTAAAATTTATGAGAGCATTGAGCTTAATTTTTGAGATTGCTTTTAATATGCTAAGAGTTTTATTATGAGTTATTTGAAAATTTTAGAGTGTTAAAATTTTGATTGATTGTGAAATTTTATGGATTCGTAAATTATGAACTCTGAATTAAATAGTTGAGTTTAAACGTTAATTTTGGAAAGGGTTAGTAGTAACGTGATAAAATTTTGCTTTGAGATTTATGAGAGTGATTTAAAATTTTTATGATGAATTTGAACTGCTTGGAGTAAATACAAATTTTGGTGGTTTATTTTGAAAGTTTATTTTTAAAACTTTTGGAGGATACTTGAGTTAAATTTTAATGGTAGGCCCAAGATAACCCTACTGAGTATTCCACACTAATTGCCATGTCACTTATGACCATGATAGTAGTATATACACAAGTGTTGTTAGTCATCTACCCAGCTATGTGACTGTATTTCCATCTTGACTTACTCGACCTTCCTTCAATTCTAGATCTTTTAATTGCGACCTTCTAACCCATTTACATTTGAATAATGATTTAATGGTTCCTTGACTGTATTCATTTAGAAGACTATCTTCTCACTAGCACTGTGCCCTAAATTATTACTTTTATGGATTCTTTAATTAATTTTATTTCATGCTTTAACTTGATCTTCTTTAGTTTTGTGCATTAATTATCACCTCGTGAACTCCCACTTTCTATTTTAGATCTTTTGGCGTCCCTTACCGTGACTTGGATATTTGGAGCACAACACTAGACTTTTTCTTCTAACAAATTTTATGTGTAAGACCCAGACAAGACCACCTTCATGTAGATATATCATGTCCCACTAAAACACGTCTCCTTGTACACTATTTTTATGATATGATCTTTTAATCAAAATGGCTAAACTATAATCTTTACCATGATACCGATATATTTTTCGACCACAGATAGGGATTAGGCCTGTCAATGGTAGCTTAATGGTCGGATATTGGCAATACCATATCCGAACCATTAACTATCGGATATATCCGATAACTATCCGATATCCGATCGGATATACGTTTTGGCTACCATATCCGTTACCGATAATTTTATCGGATATCGGATAATATCCGAACCAATAAGATTACTAAAAAATACATACAACAAGAAATTCTCCACATAAGGCTCATACATAAACTGGAGGTATGCACCTTACAGGAGCTTTGCCTCCAGGAAGGCTGATTTCTAAATAAAAATGCCATGGCAACCCAGAAACTATTCCAGGCTAGACCTCCGGACATTATCACGGTCACCTTGCCTAAATCTTGCACAGCCTGGCCAAAAGACCTAGCCGAAAGCATGCAACCGCAACAATTCTTTTGAAGACCAGTTGGGCAGTCGCAGCCCCGCGATTATGTTCCCTTCCTGTATGCAAATCCAAGCTAGCTGCAGAATAATCAACACACTGTAGTTGACATTTAGTTCATAAAATGGCAAAACACACGGCAAGATGGATTTATACTGGTCAATATTTTCTAGAACATTCAGTCTCGATTCAAGAGTTGATGAGTTGTGTCCATGAAACAAAAGTTGTACTATCAATAATAGAGTTCAGCCGAGTTCTCGTCACATTTCATATGCTTGGCACAAACTATGTTTTGGGAAAAGTACTCATGTCAGAAGCTTAACAGGAGCAATATCATAAACATGCCCAGGCTGTAGACTTACTATATCTATGATGAAGTTCCATGATACCAGACTCCGTACGGATCTGAAGATAGAGAGGGGAGAGATCAGCTTCTCCTCCGTGCGGACGGCGGACCTATGCGTGCGGATCTGCTTCTCCTTCGTGCAGATCTGAAGAAAGAGGGTTTTTTTAGAGCTCTTGAGAAAACTTATGCATTCCTGAGAGCCTCCGCCGAAACTCGAAAGAGAGTTTTTAGGGTTGCAACCTTCCAGACTTCAGTCCAGGACGGGCTGCTCACTGTTGGGGCCGCTCATGGGCTCCCCCATGATGGGCTGGCTGAATTATAAATTTCTGAAAGCCACATATATATTTTAAATTTATTAAAAAATTAAATATTATTGGTTCAGATTTTATTGGTTCGGATATGCCACTTACCGTATCCGTATCCGATATCCGATAAATATCCGATAAGATATCCGAATCCGTATCCGTATCCGAAATTTCGAATATTTTTGGTTCGAATACGGATCAGATACGAATTTTCGGTCAACCATTGACAGGCCTAATAGGGATTCAACCTCGACTCAATTCTTTCGACCCGATATGTGATTTTGTTCTACTTAATTCCTTAAATGCTTAGATTTGTGTTTTATCTTGATTGCTTAACCCATTGTCCCATCACACTACTAGCTTAACTCTTGTAAGTTGGGTAGAATACCTCACCAACCAACAAAGCCTTTGCGCTTGTGACCCATGTTGATAAGTTTGCTTAAACTATAAGTTCAAAGGACCCTAACTTAGCTAGTCAACCAAGACAACTGTATAGGCCCAAACTTTGGATGGAACTTAGATTTTAAAAGATCCTGGACTATTTAATTCCCTTCATCAGTACCTCCCTTGCACATATTTTGACTATCCCATGCTGCTAATGTATCTTCAATTTTGCAAGCTTATTTCGTTATCAAGCTTGATAATGACATATTTTATTGGGTGCACCCACTAACATATTGTCTAATCAGAGCCGGTGCATGATGGTCTGATCAACCTATTGCACTTTGGTTCACTTATCACATATTATTCTACGTGGATGAAGACATAGTAACTTACTTTAGAGTCTCATCTGCGACAGCCTTGGCAATTCTCTTTTGAATTATTTTTGCCGCCTATGAACCCCGTAATTCGTACTCAATATATAACACCGTCTTTGAAACCTTTGTTGTTCTTGTCTTTTACTTATTTTGGAAAGGCAAGGCAATATACTTGCTAGATAGACTCAAGGTATCATCTTTGGTTGCCCAATCGGTTAATTATACACAAACGTAGATAGCCACCGACCGACTCATGTGGCTATATCCTCGCCTTTAACTACTCCTCATTCCTCAACCCTAGAATTGTTATCGTGCCTTCCCAATTATTCTTGAGCACTCGAGAATGATTCTAATCGTTCACTTAAATCTAACACTCAACCAAGACGATTAGTATCCAGTTTTCTCTCAAGGAACCATCTCCCAAATGTCTAAATCCTTCTCTTTGATCTACTCAATTCCTTATTACTCTTCAAATTGGATTATCGAAATTTTGTTACCTTCACTAGCGATCCTTATTCAATTCCATAACCATGATATATTTTTGTATATATCAACTCTAAAATTTTCTATTGCACGGTGGTGTTGAACGACGTTTTATCGCCTCCTCCAAAATTTAATTGTATTTTGGTATTGACGAACTCTTCCTATCCCTCAACCCTATCTACCCTATTAATCCTAAATTTCGAGGACGAAATTTTTGTAAGTTGGATAGGATGTAAAATCCCCTATTTTTTTAAATTATTTTTTTATTATTTTATTAGACTTAAAATGAATTTATACAATTTATGGTTTTATTTATTTTTACAATGACCTTAGCCATTGTTGAATTTTGGAACACGAGACTACCATGAATTTTGGCACGAAAGATGTAGCAGTGTGCTTTGACCAGCATATTAACCATGTCGTGGGAGGTCTAGCCATAGTTCGGTCCGAACTAGGAAAACCAGGCCGAGTTGTGAAATAACGCATTTAAATTATTTTAATTAAATATTATTTTATATATTGATTTTAGACGGCCCGGTTTGTCCAATTCAGCCCGAACAGGGCCCGAACCAAATTTTAGCCCATGTAAGCAGGTAGTGTGACCAAATGTGGCCATGTAGACATATTTTATGTACTTAGAAATATCTCCTAAATTATTTTAGATTTTTATGTACAATTTCTAATTATTTAAATATTTGTACAATTATTGGTATTTTATTTTTAAATAATATTTTACAAGATTGTACATGTTCCTGGACCCGGATAAGGGTGTGTGTTACAGTTCACCCATTGGAGCAATTTTTATTAATTTATTATTATTAAATTTAATTGGTGGAGATTTAATAAATATGTTTACCTATTTAAATATTATTATTATTTTTAGTTGATTTATTAAGGATTGGATTTTTATATATATGTAGATATGTTTAAATATATTAAATAATTAGGTAGATAATATTCAATTTGCTATTTAAATTTTTAAATAGATTTTTGGTGTATTCATGGATATATACATATATATAGATATAAATATATATATTGAGGTTTTAGTTTAAGAAAAGAATAAGAAAAGGAAAAGGAAAAAGAAAAAAAATATAAAACAAACCCACCCCTTAAAGGGGCAGGCCCCCCACCCCCTACATTCTTGCTGCTGTAAGCAGCAACTAATTAGGCTTCACACCAACCCGATGGGAAAAAGGGAATATGGGGTTTAGTGGTAATTCTAATAGTATTAGGTTTTATCCGAATTCGTTTTATATATAACTTTTTCCACAAGCTTCTAAACCCTAAACTTCCAAAACGAAAGTTGAGTCTGATCATACCCTCTTCGCCTACGAATTCGTTTCACCAGCGACGGAGCTTTGTGCGCGACGAACGGAGCATCGAAAGTCAGCCCTTCGTCATCTACGGAGCAGTTTTTCCACTCAAGGTACCCTACTTCCCGATGACGTAACTTTCTGCTCGTAACTCCGATTTTCGATCCGTAAAATGTTCTGGAAAGTAGACTTGACCCTCTTCGAGATTCCCTAGGTGGATTTTGACATGACCATCCATCTTGCTCGAAAAATCGAGACAAAGTTGGAGAAAAACCTACTTTTCTGAATATTAAAAACTGTTTTGAAACACCAACTTGTCGGCCACTTTTCTCGCTGTCCATTAAACTTTCATAAAAACTAATTGAAGGCAGTCAAAGACAACATAACCGAGATTGTAACGCACCTTTTGGATTCACTTTTCATCTAGTATGTAGAAAGTTACACGTTGTTAAAATTTTCCGAAAAACTGTAAATTCTGTTTTCAAAAGTAGAGAAACACTCCGATACGGCGTCTGTCCCGACAAACCGGGCGACGTGGTCGCATACTATATGCATCGAAAGGCGCGTATGGATGTTGTCGATGTGTGGGAACTGACAGAACTTGATTTTGTTGCATGTGTGCGACGAAATCAGTGCGTATCCGTCGAGATACCCGTATCGACCCTTTGCAAATTAAGTCACAACTTTGTGCACACTCATCATATCGCGATGAAATTTGCGCCATTGGACTCGAAATATTTTTCTGGTCCTGTGAGCCAAGTTTGGTCCAATTCTGAGACCGTTGATCGGGACGCTATTTTGGCGGGCCCACAATCCCACTCAACGGGCAATTTTGTGCACAGTCCACCGGAATCCAAAATTGGACATACCATTGGGTTCATCTCATCAAAACAAATCTGTAGACATGTAGTTTGATGACTTTAAAGACCGTAGACATTGGCACACATTTTGGTGCAAAGCGGGTCCAACGGCGGACATCGTTTTGACCTAAAATTACGATTTTATCCCTGTTCCAGAATTTGACTTTTGGACAGGTATTTCCTAGGTATATCTTTTACACCGAGTGGATTTTTGATGTTTATTTCAGCGTCCGGTGTTGTTTGGAGATTGTGACGTTTCTTGGCTGACATTGTGATTTCCTGGACTTGCTATTTTGCACCACCAGGCAAGATACCTTGCCATTATACTGTTTATATTTAGTTTTGCATTTTATTACATATCACTGTTCAGTTACTTCCAGTTCTTACTGTTCTTGATTTACTGTCTGCTCAGTGATACATTAGATATACTTTGTTATTATCCTTTGACTGCATATGGACTTAGAGTTAAGAGACTACCGTCTGTAGTGTATCGCATATACCTTGACACAGTTGTACCACGAGGATGTGTGAGATGAGTACATATAGAGGTTCTTGTGTGTGGGCTGATCCCCCATGCGCATGCGATAGGGCTAACTGCTAATATAGGCATGTTAGGAGACTTAGCAGTTAGTAGAGGTATGTGAGACATGGATGTGACTCCGTTAGGCATTGGGTGGAAAGAACTGTTCCTTGACGTATGGGCCAAGTATGCACTTCCCTATTGCCGGTTATCTCTGCGGGAGATACGGCCCTGGATCCTGATACTGATTTACTGCTGGCCTCTGACATTCGATGAATGTTATGCTTTGAGGTCCCTGGTATCCTGATGGGCCATACCTGAGATTACTGCTACTGAGCCAGAGTGCCCATGCGTTGGAGGTTTGTTCTTAACTGCATAAACACTGTAGTACGGTTAGATTACCTTATTGTCGTCTTGTCACTTATTTCGGTTTGTGACATATTATATATTCAGTTTATTATGGCATGTTCTTTATGTATCTTGTTACGTCCCTCTGAGGACCTGGTTATCTCTCCAGGTGTGTGCTTTTGTGATATTGCAGGTGTTCTAGCCGAGGCCGTGATCTTCTCCATCCTTTCGTAGATGATTGCACTTGGCTCGTCTTGTTATTTCATCTATTCCTTCTTGTACATTTTATTTGAGATAGTTGGTAGTGGACTTTGTCTCCGCCCAACTTTTGTAAAAATTACAATCCAGCATTGCTACCTATTTTATATTAATTCTTATATTGTGGATGAGATTAGCATTATGGTTTACTGCATTTCACAGCTTATGTATTCATACGAGGTTTCCATATATTGGAGTATACTTCGTATGTATACAGCTGGCATGGATACGTACCTTGTCCTAAGTATTTTGGGACTGGGGCATTACAAACTGTGCCGACTTGATCCTCTCCACCAAGTCTGACTGAATCTGCATGCCCCACAACTGCATCTGTACTCCGGGCATGATCACCTTAATCCCAAGGCTCTCCAAGTCTGCAAGCAAATGCCGATCCATGGTCAAACACATGGCTGTCGGATACCTACTCAAGGCATCGGCAACCACGTTGGCCTTCCCTGGGTGATACTGAAGTAGGATGTCAAAATCCTTCATCAACTCCAGCCATCTGTGCTGTCTCATGTTCAACTCCTTCTGAGTGAACACATACTTTAAGCTCTTGTGATCTGTGAAGATCTCCACCCTCTCACCATACAGATAATGCTTCCACAACTTCAGAGCAAATATCACTGCTGCCAGCTCCAGGTCGTGGGTAGGATAGTTCTTCCCATGGGGATGCAATTGCCTGGAAGCATAGGCAATCACCTTCTCATGCTGTTGCAAGGCGCAACCCAGCCCCTTCCCTGAAGCATCACTATAAATAGTAAAACCACCTGATCCTGAAGGCAATGTCAGAATCGGAGTTATCGTAAGCCGCTTCTTCAACTCATCAAAAGTTGCCAGACACTCCTCTGACCAAATGAACTCAGCATCCTTCCGGGTCAACCGAGTCAACGGTTCTGCAACCCGGAAGAAATCCTGCACAAATCTTTGATAATATCCTGCCATCCCCAGGAAACTCCTAATCTCTGCAACTGAAGTCGGCGCTGCCCATGCCTCAACTGCTACAATCTTCTTGGGGTCAACTGACATACCATCTCCAGTCACCACATGCCCCAAGAAGTCCACCCGGTCCAAGAAGAACTCACACTTGGAGAGCTTCCCGTAAAGCTGCTCCTTCCTGAGAGTCTCCAGCACGATCCTCAAATGCTCCTCGTGCTCCTCCTCAGTCTTGGAATATATCAAGATGTCATCAACGAATACTACCACAAACTGATCCAGATACTGGTGGAACACCTTGTTCATAAGGTTCATAAACACTGCTGGTGCATTGGTTAGCCCAAACGGCATAACCAAAAACTCAAACTGCCCGTACCGTATCCTGAAAGCGGTCTTGGGAATATCCTCCCTCTTCACCTTCACCTGGTGATATCCCGACCTCAGATTAATCTTGGAAAATACCCGAGCTCCGCTCAACTGGTCAAAAAGATCGTCGATCCGCGGCAGTGGGTATTTGTTCTTGATCGTGAGGTTGTTGAGTGCCCTATAGTCAATACACATGCGTACTGACCCATCCTTCTTCGGTACGAACAACACTGGTGCACCCCATGGCGACGACCTCGAGCGGATGAAGCCCTTGTCCTGTAGCTCATCCACCTGCTTCTTCAGCTCCACCAGCTCGCTGTTGTTCACCCGATAGACATGCTGAGAGATGGGTTCCGCTCCTGGAACCAAGTCTATCGAGAACTCTATGTCTCTGTCTGGTGGCAATCCCGACAACTCCTCTGGGAAAACATCCATATACTCTGCTATCAAGGGGTGTGGAATCGCCTGCTCCTCGACCGAGACTCCACAGAAGACCCCGCTGCTCTGCTCTGCCTGACGTCTGGAGTACTCGAACTCTGGCTCCTCCGGCGCTCTGAAAAGAACTCTACCCCCTCTGCAATCAATGATGGCGTGGTGCCTGCTCAACCAATCCATGCCTAGTACTATATCGTAGTTCGGCAATGGCATTACGAGCAGGCTCACCTCCAACTCTCGGCCTCCCAAAACTACTCTCCGACCCTTACAAACATCACTCACGAGGATAATGCCACCCTCGGTCGTGATCTTGTAAGTCCTAGGCAACGATTCAGCTATGATACCGTGTCTAATCGCAAAAGATACTGATATGAAGCTATGCGAAGCACCGGAATCGAATAATGCAAAAGCTGGACTGGAGTCGAGAAGAATCGAACCTGCAATCAGCTCTCCTATCACCTCTGCATCTCCAGCTCCATGGCGAAAGCTCGCCCCTGCTGGCCTCCCCTGGCCTGCTGCTGGTGCTGGACGAAACTCTGCTGCTGTGTCGGCAGGGCTGGTCCCCTCTGTTGGCCTGCTGGAGCCCTAGCTCCTCCTTCCGGGCCTGCTCGTGCTATACGGCACTCCCTCATCTGGTGGTCTGCTGAACCACACACCAGGCACTGGCCCAGCCTTTTCCGGCACTCATTGAAGACGTGTCCAGGCTTCTTGCAGTAGGCACAAGTGACACCCTGTCTCTGACCCTGCTGGTGCTGTCTCGGCTGCTGCTACTGATAAACTGGCCTCTGCTGGATCGGCTGCGGCTGAAACTGCCTCAGCTGCTGGTGCTGAAAGTGGGGCCTCTTGGCCTGGCCTCCGCTGCTGCTGCTGCCCCCAACTGGGTCTCGTCCCTCTTGAGCCTAAGCTCAAGATCATCCTCTGCCAACAAGGCTCCCGTCAAGATCTCCTCGAATGTGGCATCCCGGTTGCCCTTGGTCAAGGACTTGACCTCCTTGACTAGACCCTTCCAGAACCTCTGGGCCTTCACCGTCTCGCTCAAGCCCTCTACAAACCTGCCGAGGCGGCCAAACTCCCCGGCGTACTCCTCCACTGAAAGGCTCCCATGGACTAGGCTCTTGAACTGCGACTCCAAGGCTCTGAGTGCTGAATCTGGGAAGAACTTCTTCTTGAAGAAGCCCTTGAACTGCTCCCAAGTCTGCTGTCACAACCCGCACCCTAGAGTAAGGGCACGAGACGTGGGTACGTCCAGCCTACGCCGCAGTGTCGGCGGTAGAACGCTGTCCTAGGTCAACATACATCTAACAATATATCTCTAAACAGTTTATACTCCCCGAATGGAGGTGACATAGCAGTAAATAAACTCAATCACAACTAAGGTAGAGATAGCAAGATATGAAATAGAACTCAAGGAAACAGAGATGATAAAGTAGACTAAGATAATCCCAGCAAATATCCAGAAGTACAAGGTCTCAGATACTGAATGAAATAATATATACAACTCAACATCTCTGAACATAAAGTAAGTCTAGCTAAATATGTCTCAAGACTACATAAAATAAGATAAGCCTAACTAAACTAGTCTAGGCAATGGGGGTGATGTCCTCAGCTAGAGCTGGGTCCTCCTGAGGGTCCAGCTCACAAGTGTCATCTAAGGCTGCCCCGTAGTAAGTATCCAGGCAGGCCTCCTCCTCGTCCTCTGTAATATTTTCAACAGGTCCAGTCAGGACCGAAGCGAGTACAGTACATCTCAACAGTTCATAGCAGGTTAGAAAATATAATCATACAGTAAAGTAAGATACAGATGCTAAAGAATACAGTATATAAACAGAGAGAGAGAACTGTAATAGAAATATCTACTATAAGTAAGGAACTAACAGTGGCTAGTGAGTCAGAGTACAGGATAGCACATATGAACAAAACAGATTTGTACATGATCTACACTAAGGAGTTTCACATGATCTACACTACTATGGAATTGTTCACATGACTACTAGCACTTCCTCGTTTCCCCAATCAATACACAAGGATCTAAGCAGGTTATGTTATTATACATGATATCACATGGGGGCCCATGAAAGGGTGCACATGATAGTATACATGAGGGCTCTGTGAACATGAGAGTACATGATTCACAAGAGTGTACATGTATGATAAAAGCACAGGAGTACATGATGAAAGTGAAACACACATGACACAATATACCCGATGCTCCCGAGGGGGATAACATCGCATGAAGAGATCCATATAGTACCAATCCGTGATAATGTCGTGACAGCACAAGTAAAGTAATTTAATGCAAAAAATAATTCTAAGCAGGATATGAAATGATCAGAGAATGTACTCGCCTGGTATCTGAGTGTCCAATATGAAAGTACTGTCCGAGGAGTGGTGTCTGGCTCCTAATCGGAACAGCACAAGTCACAACAAGTCCAAAATGGTAAAATGAAACACTACAATACATTCTACATGAATCTAGGTCAAACTAGGCCAAAGTCAACTATTGGTCAACTCTGGTCAACCCTAGAAGTCAAACTAGGTCAACTATGGTCAAACTAGGTCAAACAAGTCCACACTAGGTCAAACTAGTCTACGCTAGTCTAGCAAGTCTATTCTAGGTCTAATAAAGCTGTATAAGCCCAATCTAGGCATGTTAGTCAAACAGGCATTCACAGGCCTTAGGCTATTCTACCTAAGCCAAACCAAACACATACACCATGCCAAATCTATATCTAAACAATACACTATTGATATGTTTACATAACCTAACACATGCATTTATGTATATTACATATATATAGTAAATACACACATTACATTATATATAACATTATATATTTACATATATTTACATAGGAAAATTAGGATATATATATATATATATATATATATATATATATATATATATATATATATATATATATATATAGAGGGTATGTGTGAGAGGAGAATGTAAGTGAGGGAAAGTGTGCATGTGTGTTTGTGTGAATGTGGGAGAACATAGTGTGTAGGTGTTAACAGTGAGTGATAGGGTGTCTACATAGATGTGTGTGTCAACATGTTGCTTGTGACAGGATTTAATAGGATAGGGTGTGTGTGTGTGTGGGTGTTGTGTGAGAGGGTGTACATGAGAGTGTAGGAATCAAGTGTGTGTGCTAGTGTAACATGTAGGAAAGATTAAAATCAGTGAAGGAAAGAATGTGAAACAATTCCAGTTCAGCCGACACTCAAACTAGTCCAAAACAAAACCCCTAAATCAGTTTTTAATAGTCCTACACTCATATCAGTTCAAACATTCAAAACACCCCCCATTTCGAAATCAAAACACATCCATTCCAACCCAAAATTGACACACCAGTAGATAATTAATAGGAGAACATGTTAGGGATTGAATTATATGACTAATCAGCACTTAAACTAGTTAAAATGTATGGCAAAAACTATTTTTGAAATCTGGAAAAATACAGGTTTAATAACACTGTTATCAGAAAAGGGTAAATGACAATTGATGAACAAAATCAAACTAACATACAATTGAAATGGTTGGTAGTGTACTAACAGCATGTGCACGTGTCCCATGAAGTGTTTGTGTCCCAGCAAGAGGACACAAACGTGTCCAATTGATTAAAACATGAAAACAGTGCACACAAACACAGCAGTTTGGCACTGTGTCGTGCACAGGTGTACGCGTGTCGTGCACACGACACAGGCCAACCCAGGCCTCGTGGTCGTGTCCCTACCTAGGCTAGGTCTAGGTGCACGTGTCTAAGTGTCTGCATCGTGTCCACCGTGTCGCGTGTCCGAGAAAACGAGCCATATCAGTGAGGAAAATTCCAGTGCACAGTGTCAGTGTAATCCCCGTGCGCGATGAATAACTCCCCAACCAGTGCACGAGACCGAATAAAATTTGGGGAGCATGGTGACAGAACATGCCCCATTGATCCCACAAAATTTTGTGTCAAACAAGTTCGTGTCGTGTCCTGCAGGAAGCCCGAGTGGCAGGGGAGTACTGTAGCTGCGCGCGCACGTGTCCGAGTATGTGTGCACGAGTGTCCAAACGACACGACACAAGCACGAATCAAGCTCAGACCTAAAGAAATGGATAAGCGACACAAAAATACATTTTCCTATTCAAAAAGTTCTACAAAAATCAGAACGAAATGTCCATTGAGACATTTCGCCGAACACTTAGGGCTGTCTCTGATATGTGTCCAAACGGACACGAAACTTATGAAACCCGACACGAAACTAATGCAGACACTTAGGGGACTCCTAGGGCTTCCAAAATATGTACAGAAATCGAAATTTCATGGAGAAATGGAAAAGTTACCTATAGTTGAACCTTCAAGAAAAACCCCCTTTCTAGAGCTCTTCTCCTTGATGTCCCAATCCAACAAATCAATACCAAACTGAAATAGAACTTCAATAACAGCAAGAATAGGTATATTAAAACCTAGTAGAAGAGATTTGAATGAAAAAGGAAATGGAATGGAATTCTAGGGATTAAATGAAATAGGAAACAAACATTTTCCTAAACTTGAGCTTTCCTAAGAAAGAGGCAACCCTAAAATTAGGAGAGTATTTATAGGGTGATGTTCCCAATGTGGATAGGGGTGGCCGGCCAACAATGTCTAGGGATTAGGGTTTTGCAATTGTCTTGGGCTTTGGGCCAACCTACAAGGCTATGAGTTAAATTGATTTATTAAAGATTCTAAATCGTAAGCCATGACTTATGACTTTCTAATTCCTATTGCTAACTAGAGTCTATTGACCAAACCAAGGGTTAGCTTAGGTTAGACTAGAGTCAAATAACCTAACCAAGCCCATACTAACTAGGGTTAGCTTCTAGGTTGGTCTACAAGGGTCAAAACTAGTCAAAAATTAATCTAGTCCAAACAATTCCAAATTAATTCCTAAAAATTCCCATAAATTCAAATAAATTCTAATAAATTTAAATTACCCCAAAAATGTCAAAAATACCGACAAACAAGAAATGTGGTAGTGACAAATCTACCCTCCTTAAAAGAATTTCGTCCTCGAAATTGAAAGGCGAAATACAACTAATGAGAAGGATAGAAAGTATACCTCACGGTCCAAAAAGATAAGGGCAGCGCTCGCACATCACATCCTCCCGCACCCAGGTAGACTCTCCTGAAGAATGATGCCTCCATGCGACGCATACCAAAGGTATCACCTGGTTCCTCAGAACCTTTTCCCGTCGATCCAGAATCTCCACTGGCTGCTCTGGATAGCTGAGAGAAGGCCCAACATCTATCTCTGAATGATCGAGCACATGGCTAAGGTCAGCCATGTACCATCTCAACAGTGATACATGGAATACGTTGTGGACCACCACTAGCGCAGGCGGCAAGTCTAGCCTGTATGCAACATCATCGACTCTCCCGCTGATAACGAAAGGGCCGATGAAGCGCGGGCTAAGCTTCCCGCCTCCACCAAAACGTATCGTACCACGAGTCAGAGATACCCTCAAGAAAACTTGGTCTCCGAACTAATCACGAGCAAGGTCTCAATTAATATAATAAACAAACATGATCAAAAAATCACAAACAAACAAACCTAAATCTAATCCTACTCTAATCTGTACCTCAAACTCCAACGGCCTCCGGTGGCTATCGGCCCAGTGCCGATGTCTGTCCTGCGCCACGCGAAGTCTGTCCCTGATGAGCTTTACCTTCTCGGCTGCGTCAACAACCATCTCTGGCCCCATTAAAGCTCGCTCACCAACATTATCCCAAGATAAGGGTGTACGACACCTACGCCCGTACAGAGCCTCGAAAGGTGACATCTCAATGCTGGCCTGCAAACTATTATTGTAAGCAAACTCCACCAAATGAAGATGGTCCTCCCAGGAACCTCCAAAGTCCGGGATGCACGTCTGCAGCGGATCCTCAAGTGTCTGAATAGTCCGCTATGACTGTCCGTCCGTCTAGGGGTGGTATGCAGTACTAAACTTGAGCTGAGTGCCCAAGCTGGTCTGCAGACTCCTCTAGAAATAGGAAGTAAAACGGCTATCCCGATCTGAGACGATGCTGACCGGAACTTCATGAATCCTGACCATCTGCCGCATATATATCTCTGCCAGCCTCTCTGTAGAAGTACCCACCTTGAATGGCAAGAAGTGGGCCAATTTGGTCAACCTGTCAATGATGACCCAAATTGCGTCTTTCCCTCCTGGAGTGCGCGGCAATCCTGATACGAAGTCTATAGTGATATGCTCCCATTTCCACTAGAAAATGGGCAGCAGCTGCAACAATCCATCGGGCCTCTGTCTCTCTGCCTTGACCTGCTGACAGACCAAGCACCTAGCCACGAAGCGAGCCACCTCCCACTTCATCCCTGACCACCAAACATGCTCCCTCAGATCTTGGTACATCTTGTTGGCACCCGGGTGTATAGAGTACTGAGATCTGTGGGCCTCCTGCATAACCTGCTCCCTGAGATCTCTGCTGGGCACATATAATCTGGAACCGTACCTCAAGGCACCATCCTCTGCAAGAGAAAACTCGCCCTCCAGCAATCCTGCTCGAACCTGCTCTCGGAGACACCGCAGAGCAACGTCCTCAAACTGTGCCAACTTGATCCTCTCCACCAAGTCTGACTGAATCTGCATCCCCCATAACTGCATCTGCACTCCGGGCACGATCACCTCAATCCCAAGACTCTCCAAGTCGGCAAGCAAATGTCGATCCATGGTCAAACACATGGCTGTCGGAAACCTACTCAAGGCATCGGCAACCATGTTGGCCTTCCCTGGGTGATACTGAAGTAGGATGTCAAAATCCTTCATCAACTCTAGCCATCTGCGCTGTCTCATGTTTAACTCCTTCTGAGTGAACACATATTTTAAGCTCTTGTGATCTGTAAAGATCTCCACCCTCTCACCATACAGATAATGCTTCCACAACTTCAGAGCAAATATCACTGCTGCTAGCTCTAGGTCGTGGGTAGGGTAGTTCTTCTCATGGGGACGCAGTTGCCTGAAAGCATAGGCAATCACCTTCCCATGCTGCTGCAAGACGCAACCCAGCCCCTTCCCTGAAGCATCACTATAAATAGTGAAACCACTTGATCCTGAAGGCAATGTCAGAATCGGAGCTGTCGTAAGCCGCTTCTTCAACTCATCAAAAGCTGTCTGACACTCCTCTGACAAAACATACTCAGCATCCTTCCGGGTCAACCGAGTCAACGGCTCTGCAACCCGGGAGAAATCCTGCACAAATCTCCGATAATATCCTGCGAGCCCCAGAAAACTCCTGATCTCTGCAACTGAAGTCAGCGCTGCCCATGCCTCAACTGCTACAATCTTCTTGGGGTCAACTGAGATACCATCTCCAGTCACCACATGCCCCAAGAAGTCCACCCGGTCTAAGAAGAACTCACACTTGGAGAGCTTCTCGTAAAGCTGCTCCTTCTAGAGAGTCTCCAGCACGATCCTCAAATGCTCCTCGTGCTCCTCCTCAGTCTTGGAATATATCAAGATGTCGTCAATGAATACTACCACAAACTGATCCAGATACTGGTGGAATACCTTGTTCATAAGGTTCATAAACACTGCTGGTGCATTGGTTAGCCCAAACGGCATAACCAAAAACTCAAACTGCTCGTACCGCGTCCTGAAAGCGGTCTTGGGAATATCCTCCCCTTCACCTTCACCTAGTGATATCCCGACCTCAGATCAATCTTGGAAAATACACGAGCTCCGCTCAACTGGTCAAATAGATCGTCGATCCGCGGCAGTGGGTATTTGTTCTTGATCGTGAGGTTGTTGAGTGCCCTATAGTCAATACACATCCGTACTGACCCATCCTTCTTCCGTACAAACAACACTGGTGCACCCCATGGTGACGAACTCGAACGGATAAAGCCCTTGTCCTGTAGCTCATCCACCTGCTTCTTCAGCTCCACCAGCTCGCTATTGTTCACCCGAAAGACATGCTGAGAGATAGGCTCCGCTCCTGGAACCAAGTCTATCGAGAACTCTATGTCTCTGTCTGGTGGCAATCCTGGCAACTCCGCTGGGAAAACATCCATATACTCTGCTAACAAGGGGTATGGAATCGTCTGCTCCTCGACCGAGACTCCACAGAAGACCCCGCTGCTCTGCTCTGCCTGACGTCTGGAGTACTGGAACTCTGGCTCCCCCGACACTCTGAAGAGAACTCTACCCCCTCTGCAATCAATGCTGGCATAGTGCCTGCTCAACCAATCCATGCCTAGTACTATATCGTAGTTCGTCAATGACATTACGAGCAGGCTCACCTCCAACTCACGGCCTCCCAAAACTACTCTCCGACCCTTACAAACATCACTCACGAGGATAATGCCACCCCCGATCGTGATCTTGTAAGTCCTAGGCAACGATTCAGCTATGATATCGTATCTAATCGCAAAAGATACTGATATGAAGCTATACGAAGCACCGGAATCGAATAATACAAAAGCTGGACTGGAGTCGAGAAGAATCGAACCTGCAATCAGCTCTCCGATGGCCTCCGCATCCTCTGCTGCCATGGCGAATCCTCGCCCCTGCTGGCCTCCCCTGGCCTGCTGCTGGTGCTGGACGAACCTCTGCTGCTGCGTCTGCAGGGCTGGTCCCCTCTGCTGGCCTGCTGGAGCCCTGGCTCCTCCTCCCTGGACTGCTCGTCCCCCAGACCTAGCCCAATCCCTCAGCTGTTGATCTGCTGCTCCGCAAAGAAGGCACTTCCCGAGCCTCTTCCTGCACTCGTTCCATCCATGCCCTGGCTTCTTGCAGAAGGTGCAACTGACTGTCTGCTGCCTGGGTGCCTGATGCTGAAACTGCTGCTGGTGAATTGGCCTCTGCTGGATCGGCTGCGGCTGAAACTGCCTCAGCTGCCGATGCTGAAAGTGGGGCCTCTTGGCCTGGCCTCCGCTGCTGCTGCTGCCCCCAACTGGGTCTCGCCCCCTCTTGAGCCTAAGCTCAAGATCATCCTCTGCCAACAAGGCTTCCGTCAAGATCTCCTCAAACGTGGCATCCCGGTTGCCCTTGGTCAAGGACTTGACCTCCTTGAGTAGACCCTTCCGGAACCTCTAAGCCTTTGCTGTCTCGCTCAAACCCTCTACAAACCTGCCGAGGCGGCCAAACTCCCCGGCGTACTCCTCCACTGAAAGGCTCCCCTGGACTAGGCTCTCGAACTGCGACTCCAAGGCTCTGAGTGCTGAATCTGGGAAGAACTTATTCTTGAAGAAGCCCTTGAACTGCTCCCAAGTCTGCCCAGGTACCCCCAACCTGGGGTCTGACTGATACCAGGTGCGAGCAAGATCTCGCATCCGGATAGCTGTGGCCTCGATCTGAAGATCTGCTGGTATCCTGGCCAAGCGGAAGATCTCCTCTAAATACTCGATCCACTCATCGGCATATAGGATCCCCTCTGTCCCCAGAAAGTCTCTGGGGATCATCTTCTAAAATTGCTCGATCCCCGGTGTCCTCGACTGCTGAACCACCGATCGAGCTGCAACCGTCGTAAGGGCCAGCTCCATGCCCCTGTCCTGTCGAGCCTGCTGCCGGTCCATGAACTGCTGGAAGTACGCGAACATCTGTACTGCATCCACGTATCTTGGAGGCGGCTGCTGGAAGGGCTCCTCTGCGATGACTGGGTCCTGTCTCCGAGCCGGTGGAGGCATACCCCCTGCTGCTACTGCCGAGGTCTCAATACGAGCAGAGGTGGCAGGAGCTGCAGTCCCCTGGCCTCGCTGTACTGGCTGGGAGGTAGCAGTCCCCTCCATAGCATCCCCATGGATGGTACGCTGCGATCTAGTCTCTACCATCCTGAAGTAGACAAACAAGAGTATCAATTTCTGAGAAAGAAGCGAAATAACAAAGGCGGACAGTTAAAATTCAAAGGATCAGTTGACAATAAGGATTTAGATGGCAAATAAAAGAATTTTTTTTCTAAAGTGATTGAGTACCTTAAAATTAATGTCCTATATCTTACTGCAGGCTGTAGTGATACTCTAGTTCGAATACCACTACACTTCTAGTCTAGACCTGCATGGGCCACCACTAAAAACGTGTCACGAACCACACCCTAGAGTAAGGGCACGAGACGTGGGTACGTCCAGCCTACGCCGCAGTGTCGGCGGTAGAACGCTGTCCTAGGTCAACATACATCTAACAATATATCTCTAAACAGTTTATACTCCCCGAATGGGGGTGACATAGCAGTAAATAAACTCAATTACAACTAAGGAAGGGATAGCACGATATGAAATAGAACTCAAGAAAACAGAGATGATAAAGTAGACTAAGATAATCCCAGCAAATATCCAGAAGTACAAGGTCTCAGATACTGAATGAAATAATATATACAACTCAACATCTCTGAACAGAAAGTAAGTCTAGCTAAACATGTCTCAAGACTACATAAAATAAGATAAGCCTAACTAAACTAGTCTAGGCAATGGGGGTGATGTCCTCAGCTAGAGCTGGGTCCTCCTGAGGGTCCAGCTCACAAGTGTCATCTAAGGCTGCCCCATAGTAAGTATCCAGGCAAGCCTCCTCCTCGTCCTCTGTAATATTTTCAACAGGTCCAGTCAGGACAGGAGCGAGTACAGTACATCTCAACAGTTCATAGCAGGTTAGAAAATATAATCATGCAGTAAAGTAAGATACAGATGCTGAAGAATATAGTATGTAAACAGAGAGAGAGAACTGTAATAGAAATATCTACTATAAGTAAGGAACTAACAGTGGCTTGTGAGTCAGAGTACAGGATAGCACATGTGAACAGAACAGATTTGTACATGATCTACACTAAGGAGTTTCACATGATCTACACTACTATGGAATTGTTCACATGACTACTAGCACTCCCCCGTTTCCCCAATCAATACTCAAGGATCTAAGCAGGTTATGTTATTATACATGATATCACATGGAGGCCCATGAAAGGGTGCACATGATAGTATACATGAGGGCTCTGTGAACATGAGAGTACATGAGTCACAAGAGTGTACATGTATGGTGAAAGCACAGGAGTACATGATGAAAGTAAAACGCATATGACACAATGTACCCGATGCTCCCGAGGGGGATAACATCGCATGAAGAGATCCATATAGTACCAATCCGTGATAATGTCGTGACAGCACAAGTAAAGTAATTTAATGCAGAAAATAATTCTAAGCAGGACATGAAATAATCAGAGAATGTACTCACCTGGTATCTGAGTGTCCAATATGAAAGTACTGTCCGAGGAGTGGTGTCTAGCTCCTAATCAGAACAGCACAAGTCACAACAAGTCCAAAATGGTAAAATGAAACACTACAATACATTCTACATGAATCTAGGTCAAACTAGGCCAAAGTTAACTCTTGGTCAACTCTGGTCAATCCTAGAAGTCAAACTAGGTCAACTCTGGTCAATCCTAGAAGTCAAACTAGGTCAACTATGGTCAAAATAGGTCAAACAAGTCCACACTAGGTCCAACTAGTCTACACTAGTCTAGCAAGTCTATTCTAGGTCTAATAAAGCTGTACAAGCCCAATCTAGGCCTGTTAGTCAAACAGGCATTCACAGGCCATAGGCTATTCTACCTAGGCCAAACCAAACACATACACCATGCCAAATCTATATCTAAACAATACACTATTGATATGTTTACATAACCTAATACATAACACATGCATTTATGTATATTACATATATATAGTAAATACACACATTACATTATATATAACATTATATATTTACATAGGAAAATTAGGATATATATATATATAGAGAGAGAGGGTATGTGTGAGAGGAGAATGTGAGTGAGGGAAAGTGTGCATGTGTGTTCGTGTGAATATGGGAGAACATTGTGTGTAGGTGTTAACAGTGAGTGATAGGGTGTCTACATGGATGTGTGTGTCAACATGTTGCTTGTGACAGGATTTAATAGGATAGGGTGTGTGTGTGTGTGGGGGTGTTGTGTGAGAGGGTGTACATGAGAGTCTAGGAATCAAGTGTGTGTGCTAGTGTAACATGTAGGAAAGATTAAAATCAGTGAAGGAAAGAATGTGAAACAATTCCAGTTCAGCCAACACTCAAACTAGTCCAAAACAAAACCCCCAAATCAGTTTTTAACAGTCCTACACTCATATCAGTTCAAACATTCAAAACACCCCCCATTTTGAAATTAAAACACATCCATTCCAACCCAAAATTGACACACCAGTAGATAATTAATAGGAAAACCTGTTAGGGATTTAATTATGTGACTAATCAGCACTTAAACTAATTAAAATGTATGGCAAAAACCATTTTCGAAATCTAGAAAAATACAGGTTTAATAACACTGTTATCAGAAAAGGGTAAATGACAATTGATGAACAAAATCAAACTAACATGCAATTGAAATGGTTGGTAGTGTACTAACAGCATGTGCACGTGTCCCATGAAGTGTTTGTGTCCCAGCAAGAGGACACAAACGTGTCCAATTGATTAAAACATGAAAACAGTGCACACAGACACAGCAGTTTGGCTCTGCGTCGTGCACAGGTGCACGCATGTCGTGCACCCGACACAGGCCAACCCAGGCCTCATGGTCGTATCCCCACCTAGGCTAGGTATAGGTGCACGTGTCTAAGTGTCTGCATCGTGTCCACCGTGTTGTGTGTCCGAGAAAATGAGCCGTATCAGTGAGGAAAATTCCAGTACAAAGTGTCAGTGTAATCCTCATGCACGATGAATAACTCCCCAACCAGTGCACGAGACCCAATAAAATTTGGGGAGCATGGTGACAGAACATGCCCCATTAATCCTACAAAATTTTGTGTCAAACAAGTTCGTGTCGTGTCCTGCAGGAAGCCCGAGTGGCAGGGGAGTACTGTAGCTGCGCGCGCGCGTGTCCGAGTGTGTGTGCACGAGTGTCCAAACGACACGACACAAGCACGAATCAAGCTCAGACCTAAAGAAATGGATAAGCGACACAAAAACACATTTTCCTATTCAAAAAGTTCTACAAAAATCAGAACGAAATGTCCATTGAGACATTTCGTCGAACACTTAGGGTTGTCTCTGATACGTGTCCAAACGGACATGAAACTTATGAAACCCGACACGAAACCAATGCAGACACTTAGGAGACTCCTAGGGCTTCCTAAATATGTAAAGAAATCGAAATTTTATGGAGAAATGGAGAAGTTACCTATAGTTGAACCTTCAAGAAAAATCCCCTTTCTAGAGCTCTTCTCCTTGATGTCCCAATCCAACAAATCAATACCAAACTGAAATGGAACTTCAATAACAGCAAGAATAGGTATATTAAAACCTAATAGAAGAGATTTGAATGAAAAAGGAAATGGAATGGAATTCTAGGGATTAAATGAAATAGGAAACAAACCTTTTCCTAAACTTGAGCTTTCCGAAGAAAGAGGCAACCCTAAAATTAGGAGAGTATTTATAGGGTGATGTTCCCAATGTGGATAGGGGTGGCCGGCCAACAATGTCTAGGGATTAGGGTTTTGCAATTGTCTTGGGCTTTGGGCCAACCTACAAGGCTATGAGTTATATTGATTTATTAAAGATTCTAAATCATAAGCCATGACTTATGACTTTCTAATTCCTATTGCTAACTAGAGTCTATTGACCAAACCAAGGGTTAGCTTAGGTTAGACTAGAGTCAAATAACCTAACCAAGTCCATACTAACTAGGGTTAGCTTCTAGGTTGGTCTACAAGGGTCAAAACTAGTCAAAAACCAGTCTAGTCCAAACAATTCCAAATTAATTCCTAAAAATTCCCATAAATTCAAATAAATTCTAATAAATTTAAATTACCCCAAAAATATCAAAAATACCCTCAAACTAGAAATGTGGTAGTGACATCTGCCCAGGTACCCCCACCCTGGGGTCTGACTGATACCAGGTGCGAGCAAGATCTCGCATCCGACTAGCTGCAGCCTCGATCTAAAGATCTGCTGGTATCCTGGCCAAGCGGAAGATCCCCTCTATATGCTCGATCCACTCATCGGCATATAGGATCTCCTCTGTCCCCAGAAAGTCTCTAGGGCTCATCTTCTGAAATAGCTCGATCCCCGGTGTCCTCGGCTGCTGAACCACCGGTCGAGCTGTAACCGTCGTAAGGGCCAGCTCCATGCCCCTGTCCTGTCGAGCCTGCTGCCGGTCCATGAACTGCTGGAAGTATGCGAACATCTGCGCTACATCCACGTATCCTGTAGGCGGTGGCTGCTGGAAGGGCTCCTCTGCGATGACTGGGTCCTGCCTCCGAGCCGGTGGAGGTATACCCCCTGCTGCTAATGCCGAGGTCTCAATACGAGCAGAGGTGGCAGGAGCTGCAGTCCCCTGGCCTCGCTGTACTGGCTGGAAGGTAGCAGTCCCCTCCATAGCATCCCCATGAATGGTACGCTGCGATCGAGTCTCTACCATCCTGAAGATAGACAAACAAGAGTATCAATTTCGGAGAAAGAAGCGAAACAACAAAGGCAGACAATTAAAATTCAAATGATCAGCTGACAATAAGGATTTAGATGGCAATAAATTTTTTTTTCCTAAAGTGATTGAGTACCTTAAAATTAATGTCCTATATCCTAATGCAGGCTGTAGTGATACTCTAATTCGAATACCACTACACTTCTAGTCTTGACCTGCATGGGCCATCTCTAAAAACGTGTTACGACCCGTACCCTAGAATAAGGACACGAGACGTGGGTACGTCCAGCCTACGCCACAGTGTCGGCGGTAGAACGCTGTCCTAGGTCAACATACATCTAACAATATATCTCTAAATAGTTTATACTCCCCGAATGGGGGTGACATAACAGTAAATAAACTCAATCACAACTAAGGAAGAGATAGCACGATATGAAATAGAACTCAAGGAAAAATAGATGATAAAGTAGTCTAAGATAATCCCAACAAATATCTAGAGGTACATGGTCTCAGATACAGAATGAAAGAATATATACAACTCAGAGCAGAATAAAGTCTAGCTAAACATGTCTCAAGACTACATAAAATAAGATAAGCCTAACTAATCTAGTCTAGGCAATGGGGGTGATGTCCTAAGCTAGAGCTGGGTCCTCCTGAGGGTCCAGCTCGTAAGTGTCATCTAAGGTTGCCCTGTAGTAAGCATCCAGACAGGCCTCCTCCTCGTCCTCTGTAACATTTTCAACAGGTCCAGTCAGGACAAGAGCGAGTACAGTACATCTCAACAGTTCATAGCAGGTTAGAAAATATAATCATGCAGTAAAGTAAGATACAAGTACTGAAAGAAATGTTGTATGTAAACAGAGAGAGAGAGAGAGAGAGAGCTGTAATAGAAATATTTACTATAAATAGAGACTAACAGTTGCTAGTGAGTCAGAGTACAATATAGACATATAAATGTCATAGTAGATTCTGATAAGACACTATGGAAGAGATTCTGATAAGATACTACTTGGGTAATATTCACATGTCTACTTCTACTCCCCCGTATCCCCAATCAATACACAAGGATCCAACCAGGTTATGTTATGATTCCATGCAAGGGCCCCCGAAGGATGATACATGGATGTCCCATAAATGGGGATTCTAGGAGATTCTAGGATACCCAGTAAATGGGATAAGAGATTCTAGGAGACTCTGTGATCATAAGAGTACATGTCACAAGTGATCAAAGAACCAGTGAAGCATAGTGATACGCCATGTAAGTGAAACGCACAGAATATGTAGTACCCGATGCTCCCTAAGGATAACATCTCAAGAAGGGATCCATATAGTACCAATCCGTGTGACCAATGTGACAGTACAAGTAAAGTAATTTAATGCAGGAAATAATTCTAAGCAGGATATGAAATGATCAGAGAATGTACTCGCCTGGTATCTGAGTGTCCAATATAAAAGTACTGTCCGAGGAGTGGTGTCTGGCTCCTAATCAAAACAGCACAAGTCACAACAAGTCTAAAATGGTAAAATGAAGTCCTACTATGCATTCTACATGGTTCTAGGTCAATCTAGGCCAAAGTCAACTCTTGGTCAACTCTAGTCAACCCTAGAAGTCAAACTAGGTCAACCAAGTCTAAAATAGATCAAACTAGTCTATACTAGTCTAACAAGGCTATACTAGGCCTAATAAAGTTGTACAAGCCCAATCTAGGCTCACCAAGCTATACCACATTACCTAGGCCTATTCTTAACACATGTATATATATTACCTATAAATACACAAGTTGTATATATATGTGACATATATATATACTTGTATAATCCATATATCCTATGTAGGTATCAATACTAGATACCCAATAATATATATATATATATATATATATATATATATATATATATATATATATATATATATATATATATATATATATATATACACACATTACATAATATATATATATATTACCTACTAGCATATGCATTCACATAGAAAATAGGATACATATAGATTGAGAGAGAAGACAAGAGTGTGTGTGTGTGTGTTTAAAATCTGTGTGGGTGAATAATGGGTGGGGCATACATGAGGGGGCTGTGTGTGTGTGGTGAGTGAAACAAGTAAGAGTGTGTGTGGGGAAAACTGTGTGTGCCAATGAGAGTAATAGTGTGTGTGTGGGGGGAGGGGGGTAAAAATAGTGTGCAGCAGTGTGTGTGTGTATCAGTGAGTGAGTGAGCAAAATATGTGTGTGTGTGAGTCTGAAAGATGGAAGCAGTAAAGTGTATATGTGTGTAGCTGTATGGGAGGGTGCACTGGACTTAGGCACAAAAATCAGCAAAGGAAAATAACAGTTCAGATTTAGAGGTTTTCTAACTCAGTTATACACATGAAAACATCAACACACCTCATAGAAAACCCAGTTTTTTAGCCAAAGCATTAATTCTCATATTCTGAATCTGACAGACTCCAAAACAGTCCCAAATTGACACACACATAGATCACATATAGGAGAAATGGTTTAGGGTCTTAACCTATCAGTTAACAGCATTTAGAGGATTTTAATTAGGTGTCAAAGTTCATAAACAAATCCTGGAAATACCAGGACTGAACACCCTATTTCAGTCCTTACTCAAAAGCCCATTTCGAATTCAAATGTTCACCATTCAACACAAAATTTGACACACAAGTAGGAATCATGTAGGAGGACCAATATAGGAATTAAACCCAATATATTAACAGTAATAAATAGGTTAAAATAGCTGGCAAATAACATATTTGAAAACTAGAAATTTACAGGAAACACATGTATCAGAAATTAGGAAATTGAGAATTGAATCAAAATTAATCTATAATACCAAATCAAAGGTTGGTAACATATCTACAAGTTGTGTACGTATCCAACAGTGTCATTGTGTCCAAGCACGAGGACACAAACGTATCCAAACAAGAGAAAACTCAAATCGGGTACAATAGTGCACTGTCTCGTACACACGTGCACTCGTGTCGTGCACACGACACAGGCCAAACCAGGCCTCGTGCTCGCAACCCTAGGTTTGTCGAGGGTCTGGCTAAGTGTCCAATAACCTGCACTGTGTCCTAGTGTGTCGTGTCCGAAACTAGAGAGCCATATCAGTGCTCGATTTCACGTGTGTACTACACAATGTAAAATCAGTGCGACACTGATATCCCTCTCGACACGCCACATGGATACGTAAGACTTGACACGTGGCATGTCAGTCATAGCCCCATGGCGTGTGTCGAGTCTCGCGTGTCCTGGTTGCGTGTCGTGTCCTCAACAACCCCCGAGTAGCAGGGGACAGAACCCGAGCGCGCGCGCGCGTGTGTAGCGCGTGTCCACGCATCAAAATCGATACAACCCGACACAATCACCACCTCAGAGGAACATAAATCATTAAGCAATGATAAAACCTAGATTTATATTCAAAAACATTGTACAAAAGAAATCGAAATGCCCTTTGAGGTATTTCGACAAACACTTAAGGACATGTCTGATACGTGTCCAAAACGGACATAAAACCTATAAAACCCGACACGAAACCAATACAGACACTTAGGGGACTCCTAGGGCTTCCTGAATATGTAAATAAATCAAAATTTCATTGAGAAATGAGGAAGTTACCTATAGTTGAACTTCTGAATAGCTCTTCTTCTTGATGTCCTAATCCAATCAAATCACAACAAACTGAAATGAAACTTCAATAACAGCAAGAATAGGTATATTAAAACCTAATAGAAGAGATTTGAATGAAAAAGGAAATGGAATGGAATTCTAGGGATTAAATGAAATAGGAAACAAACCTCTTTCCTAAACTTGAGCTTTCCTAAGAAAGAGGCAACCCTAAAATTAAGAGAGCATTTATAGGGTGATGTTCCCAATGATGATATGGTGGCCGACCACTTAGTCTAGGGCTTAGGGTTTTCCAATGTCTTAGGCTTTGGGCCAACCTACAAGGCTATGGCTTGAATTGATTTATTAAAGGTTCTAAATCATAAGCCATGACATGACTTTCTAATTCCTATTGCTAACTAGAGTCTATTGAGCAAACCAAGGGTTAGCTTAGGTTAGACTAGAGTCATATAACCTAACCAAGTCCATACTAACTAGGGTTAGCTTCTAGGTTGGTTTACAAGGGTCAAAACTAGTCAAAGTCAACCTAGTCCAAACAATTCCAAAATAATTCCTAAAAATTCCCATAAATTCAAATAAATTCAAATTACCCCAAAAATGTCAAAAATACCCTAAAACTAGAAATGTGGTAGTGGCACCTCATCAATGCCAATGTCACATCGTTGGATTATGAGGAGAAGACCGTCACAGCTAACATGGTTACTCTCTAGTTTGGGAGTTTTCCAGCCACAGAGGTGTAAGACGACGTCGTCCCCATTCTAAAGGCGACAATTGAAGTAGTCAACCTTCCACTAGCAAGGGACAACGCTCAAGGGCTCATCCCGTTCTTTATACCTCAAGGCGAAGTCATGTAGATTCATCCTAACTTAGTCCTCGACATGATGGCACCTACGACCCTTTCTACCAAAAGAAAGAAAAGCAAAACATGCAGCATGGTCTCGGCTTCAACCGATGATACTTTGGTGACCACCCGCTTTGCGCAGCGACAAGAGGAGAGCTATGCTCCAGAGCAGAAGGAGTCTCCACCAACTACTTCCCCTATCCCAGATGTATCAGGGGCAGGTCTATATCAAGCTCCTGATGCACCAAAGGTAGGTCCATCTCGGGCTCCTACCATGAATAAGCAGAAACATAAGGAGGTTCGCTTCGATAAACCTCTTAGAAAGGATCCGACAATAGGGCCTATCAAGCCCTACAACTTCGATATTCTAGCACAGCTAGGCAATACTTCGGTTAGATTGTCACTTTTCGAGCTCCTCCGCCTCTCTAAAGAAACCCGAGACGCGCTCAATGAAGCCTTATAGAACGCCGAGTCCTTCCTTACTCTGGTTCGACCACCAAAAGACGATCCCCCAGCTTGTCCACATTGTCACAGTGTGGTCGAAGTGATTCCCAGTATCACTTTCACCCAAGAAGACATGCTGCTAAAGAATAACTGGCACAATCGCCCCCTGTATTATAGGGTATGTCGGTGCCATTAAGGTCGATCATATCCACATCGACCTGGGTTCCTCTCTGAGCATTATCCCAAGAATCCTCCTTCAAACTCTAGGGATTCCGATGCATCAGTTGACAGCCTCGAACACAACAATCAGCGGCTTGAATGCAGGAAAGAGCAACCCTCTGGCAAAATTTGCCTGAAGTGTCAGATTGGTGACCTCCATATTGAAGTAACTTTCTATGTCATCGATGCAGACATAAACTACAACATGCTGCTAGGACGACCATGGATCCATGTACTATTGTCCCTTCCATCCTACATCAGTTCATGAAGTATGTGGCCAGCGATGGGACCATCAAAGTGATATTTGCTGATATCGATCCGTTCTGAGGACTTGAAGCCTACTGTACGGATGCTGGTCTGTACAAGTCAGTCCCCTGGGATGATGATAGCATTGATGCTGATGATGATGCAGAGACAGCCTCAAAAAGCATAGCAAAGACCGAAGAACCTTTAAAGGTTCGACTGAAAGGAAGGCCTCCCAAAGTATCAGCGTCTCTCGTTGTTAAGCTTCGGGGCAGAGCTCCACCTTTGCCTCCAGTGATGATAGAAGATGGTCAGGAGCCGATACGAATAAAGCTACCCAGGAGGTCTCCAAGGCCAACCACGAAGGCACAGAAGCATGCGACCACAGCCCCTTTAGTGGTCAAACTGAAAGGGAAGCGTCCTCCCCCTCCTCCTGTAGCACCCAGTTTTCCCAAATGAGAGTAATTTTGAAATTTCGTGTTTATAATTATTTTAATAATGATATTTAATTCATGATATGATTTTTGGTGATTTTAAATCATTTTAAAATTATTTAAATCAATGACTTGTGGTTTTGACGTTTTGCTAGTGAAACCCTAGAGACTGTTTGACCTAGAGCCTAACCATATGATTATAATATTTTAATATCATTTTTGGCCTAAGGATATTTTTGCATTTGACCTCTTTGAATTATTTTGATATTATTTATTATTTATGATATTGTTTTGGGGATATTTGAGTCGGGTTCGAATTTCAACTCAATCCGACTTGAAACGGGAACCTGGGGGTAGTTTGACTCTAGTGGGACCCACACACTAGTTAGGTATGGCCCACATGATATTAATTTTAGTCCACATGATAGAAATATTTTAGTTAGAGGTTAGACTAATTATTATGGATAAGGTTAGTGTGATTAGAGACTTTAGAATGACTAATTTAGCCCCAACCAATTAGTCCTTTTCTAATACTCATAGAATAGGTTAGTGGGGGCATTTTAGACCTTACCATAATAGGACAAATAGTCCCATATGGCCATCCACTTTGGGAGAGGATAGGCTCAAGTTTATTTCATTATTCTCATCCACACTCTCTCTCTTGTTCTTTCCCAAATTTCTAGAGAGCAATCCCTAGCAATTTCTCCACCAAATCCTTCCATTTTGCCACCAAATCTTCTTCTTTCCTTCTCCATTCTAGCCAAGAAGGAAGCTACCCAAATTTGGGAGGATTCGGAGCTCGTTCGTGTCCTTTTGGAATCTCTACGTGTCGGTGTCGCTCCGGGAAGGCTTTTCTTCGATTCGATCTACCGGGAGGTATAAATCCCTTCTCCTTTTCATTTTCTCATGCATATAGGTCTATTTTGAACCCATATGAATGATGCCCATGGTTGTATCTCCATTTGTGTCTATTTCGTGTCCATTTGGAGATCATAGGAGTGTCCTTTGTGTTGTGGTTGTGTCCATGTGGGAAAATCCCAAATTTGGACACACTATGTGTTGTTGTTATGTATGAATGAATTATTACATGTTTAATCTCATATTTTTGTATTGGAAATGTGTTCTATAGTGTCTCATATATATATATTAGTGTAGAGAGTGAGTTCTTGATATATTATGTTATATACTTGTGTTCTTTTGTCTCAAACTACCTAAATCCGTCATAATTTTTATCCACGTTTTTAATTTCAGTCCTAACTTAGAAATGTCATAACTTCTAGCTCAAAGCTCGGTTTAATCTCCCGTTTTTTTTAAAAGAAGCGTATTGAAGTTAGCTTTCTAAAAACATGTGTTAATAGGCCTAATTCTTTCTGTAACTTTCTGGAGAATTATTTGAGTGTCAGCTGCACGAAAGACAAACACGTTCTCGGTGTTTTAACGATTTCGGGAGTTTCCGGAAACGAAAACGCGATCCGTTTGAAGTTTCAGAAAGCTAACACATAGATATATAACATACTTTAATCCTAAATTTTAATTCATGCTGAGATGATACAATATTGATTATTAGTAGAAGTTACTATTCGGCATATGCATTTTGTGCACCCTTGTGTGTAATATAATGTTCTATTTGATTTTAACCCATGTTAATGTATATACATTATGTAATTAAATAGAGAATTCAAACATGAGTAAATGGTTAAATAAATAATGTATGAGGTGTAAGTATCCTATCTAATGTAAGCATGTATAAGTATAGCTTGTAATGAATATGTAGGTTCCATAGTATGTAATGTTTGGTGCATATAGTGGTACAAGAGAATAAATGAATGATGAATAAATGCAAGCATGAATGTAATATAATAATAGATGTAATGTATGCAATATACAAGTTAATGAGATGTAATGTTCTATGTTAACACAAATCCTATATTACCTCATGTACCCCCTTACACTATGTTGACACTATCACACTTGACACTTTGTTCACTTACACTTTGACACTCTTTGATATGTATACACTATATATGCCCTTTAACTCTCACTTGCCCCTTTGCCATGTTCACATACATACACATATCCTCTAAAATAAGTATTTATGAATATAGTTAACTTAGCTATGTATGTATATTACATATATGTTAGCATATTGTGTTGTAATATATAAGTTTATATAACCATTTGAAATGCCATGATTATAGACATAATATTGAATACCAATATATGCATGTGTATATATGTGTTGACATATATAGCTTAAAGTAATAGATTACCTAGTGTATATCCAATGTAAATTCTTGCCTATTTGAGTATTGAATAATTGCATGCTATATAGAGTTGGGTGTATGTTAGCTTATATAGCCTTGTATTGATGTGTGCTTGCTAGGATAGTCTTGGTTAGGCCTAGTAAGACTTGCTGGGTTAGGACATGACCTTGTTGACCTAGTTTGACTAGTGCAGTTGACCAGAGTTGACCAAGGGTTGACTTTGGCCTAGTTTGACCTAGATTCATGTAGAATGCATTGTAGTGCTTTATATTACCCTTCTGAACATGTTGTGACTTGTGCTGTTCTAATTAGGAGCCAGATACCTCTCATCGGACAGTATCTTTACCTTGGACATTCAGATATCATGCGAGTACATTCTCTGATCTTTTTATACTTACCTGGATTATTTTCTTGCTCTAGATTACTCTACTTGATGATGACACGTATCTTCACGGATTAGTACTATATGGATCCTTTCCTGAGATGTTATCCCTCTACGGGTGCATCGGGTATTTCATGTTCATGTACTTTATCATGTGCATCAGGTACTCCTTATACTCGTACTAGTTCATATTTTTACATGTTCTTATGTACTTCATATGCTTCATGTGCTTTCATGTACTTTCATATGCTTATCATGTGCCTCATGTACTACTCATTACATGAGTTCACGTATCTTAGCTGTATTCATGTGCTTATAACATAACTTGAACGGATCCTTGTGTATTGATTGGGGCGGGATGAGTAGAATTGGTTATGTGATCACTATCCCAGTAGCTGTATTCTTGTGCCTCATTATTTGTATTCATGTGCCCCCAAGCCGTTTACATAACCATTGTGCTCTAAATCACGTAGCCACTTATAGTCTCTACTATCATGTGTTTACTTTCAGCTACAAAATATCTCCTGTTTACTCGTACTTCCTATTCAGCACTTCCTGTATTTTACTCTATTGCATGATTTATAATCCTAACATGCTATGAACTGTTTTAGAGATATGTGCTCGTTCCCGTCCTGACTGGACCTGTTGATAAATTTTACAGATAGCTTGGAGGTTGTCTGCTAGCCTAGAGGAGACACATTAGAGGTTGTTTAGGTAGTTATTTTAATTGTCTTGAGTTGTATTTATGGATTACTGTATTTCGGTTTTGAGATGTATTCTGAGTTTGTATCTTAGATACTTAGACTTCTATCTGTTGTATCTCTTTTTGATTTCATGTTTTATCTATCTTCTTTTATGCTCTACCTTAGATGTGATTGAGTTTACATTCTGCTATGTCACCCCCATTCGGGGAGTATAAACTGTTTAGTCTTATACTGTTAGATGCATTGAGACCTAGGACAGCGTTCTACCGCCGACACTGCGGCGTAGGCTGGGCGTTGTTACGTTCTCGTGCCCTAACTCTAGGGTGCGGGTCGTGACACGTTTTTAGTGGTGGCCCATGCAGGTCGAGATTCGTATTAGTACGATTTCGTAGTAGCGCAACGACTTAGTTGTACTACTACGAGCCTGCTATAGGATATATAAATTAAGATGTTAGGATGAGAGGATACTCAATCACTGTTAGAATTCCTTGAGAGATTCCTGGGATGACCCTTGAGAATCTCATTTTGAATTCCGATTTAAACTCCTTTTCCTTGTTTTGATTCACCTTTTTCCTTGATTTGAATTTGATTTTGTGGATTCATTGTGGAACTTTGAATCCTGGTATTAGTTGATGATTTTGATAAAATTTTGTAGTTGTTGATTTAATTTTGTATTTAGATTAATATTTTCAAATCCAAGGTACTCAATCACACTTAGGATTCTTTGAGAGATTTCTGGGACGACCCCTGAGAAACTCATTTTGAACTTCAATTGGAATTCCTTTTCCTCTTGTTTGGATTCACCCTCATTCCTTGCTATTCAATTTAAGCTTGATGGGTTCCTCTCGTTTGAACCGATGAGAAGGAACATATCTTCATTATTCTTTCTCGCCATTATTCCCTTGCATTCTTATTTACCTCTTATCTTAAACTCTGTCTCATTACATTAATTACCCATATCTTGTCGTCCCTACCAGATGTACTTCGAAACCCTTGAATCTTCGTATCTTTTGCATGGGGAAGGCTAAGGAAGTGACGTAAATTATGTAGCTCAGAGAAGACGTAACTGGTTATTTTATGACGATCTAAAGGAAATCAAATGTGGAGTGTTCCATATGGAAACTTGAGATAGAAATGTGGTAAAGGTCTCGAATAGAATAAAGAGATGTATACTGCCAATCTGGAAACAATTACATTTAGAGAAATTTTGGGGTTATGAGATAGTTTATAGGTGTATTCAAAACTAATGAGGATATCAGAGGTCAACCTAGTTTTGAGAACTTAGAAAATCTTGGTTATTGATTCTGGGGAAAACTTTTACTCTGAGGCTATGTAGAAGGTTAGTAATGGAAAAGAGAAGTTAATTGTGTTTAATAAGGATATTAAACAAGATGTTGCGAGGAAATGACTAGGGATAAAGAAAGCACAAAGTTATGGAAGTTTAGAGACTGTTGTGAAATATTTTTAGGAGAATAATATTCAAGGGTGTATGTCGAAGAAAATACGGAAGTTGATTTTGTGATGAAAGATTGTAAGGCCTAGAGATTTAAATTAAATAATACGAGGAGAACAATTTGAACAAGTTCAAGGAATTCGTAAACGGGATTTAGAGGTTTTGGGTCAAATTTAAGACAAGGTGAAAGAACTTGGAAATTTAAATAAATGGTTAATGTTGATTCCTAAATGTGAGGGCTGTGCTTCAAGAGTGATGTTTGGAAATTGCGAATTGCCTACGGTAGTCATGGTAAGGGTTTAAGTAAAGGTTAAATTTTTATATGGAGACTGGTGAGGTAAAGATATGATTGGCAAGTTATGACCAGATGAACTTAAGAGTATCAGAAGCAGATGACTAACTCGATCTTCATTATTTTTGTGCATTAATTACCACCTCTTGAACTCCCACTTTCTAATTGAGATCCTTGACGTTCCTTATCGTGACTTTGATATTCGGAATGTAATACTAGCTGTTACCCTCCAACAAATCTTATATGCAAGACCTAGACGAGCTCACCTTCGTGTAGGTATATCATGTCCCACTAAAACCCGTCTTCTTGTACTCTATTTTCTTGATATAATTTTTTGGTCAACTGACTAAACTATAACCTCTACCATTATACTAAATTTCTTCTTATTTTAATTAGAAATCCAGCCTTTACTCAATTCTTTCGACCCGACATGTGATGGTGTTCTGCTTGTTTCCTTAGATGCTTAACCTTGTACCTTATCTGATTACTTGACCCGTTGGTTAAGAAACTTGGACTATGTAATTCCTTTCATCATTACCACCCTTATATCTTGTGCTGCTAAATTAGCCTTAGTTTTGCAAGCTTATCTATTTTCGAGCTTGGTCATGACATATTTTATTCGATGGCCACCCACTAACATATTGTCTAATCAGAACCGGTACATGATGGTCTGATCAACCTATTGCACTTTGGTTCCCTTTTTCATGTATCAATCTACGAGAATGGAGACATAGTTAAACTTGACCCTAGAGTCTCATTCGCGACAGCCTTGACAATTCTTCTTGAAATCTTTTCATCGCCTATGAACCTCGTATTCGTACTCAGTCGAATTAAATTTAATCATGACCTGAACCTCCATCATTGGATGCTCGTGCTCATACTTTGATTTCATTGATTTTCCTTCTTGTCCAAATCTCGTTTTATTCCGAAATTGATCAACTTAGATCGTGTCAAGACAAAAATCTATTTGTGATTTGTTGTGCCTAAATTTTCAATTTTTGCCATTTTATGGAATAGTAACCTTTTAATAATTTCTTAGTTGCTTGTTAATAACTAATTTTTATATAGGATGGTAGACAGCCCTACAACCTTGATGATTGTTGTTCCCTTACCTTCCCAATTAGGACACCCTAGATTATTTGTGTGTTGATACCATAGTACTGTTTTGACCTAGAATGATTAGTGTACCTAGGTGAGACTTCCAACTGCTACGGTATGCCCTGACCTTGTATACTATTCCTTCAAATTGCATGATTTAGATAAAAAAATTTCAGACCTTGATTGTTGGGAAATAGGGACGTCACCCCATTAGTATCAGTTGTAGATATATATAGGTTATTCCTTGATGTGGGGATGTGTGTCTATAAACATGTAGCTTATGAGATTTATGAGATATTATAGTATCAGCCTTGATAGGATGTACTAGTCTTTTGGTGAGTATAAATGTGTTATGAGAGATAGGGGCCTATATGTCTTAGTAATGCATCGTTCCTATGGTAATAGAATGTATTAATAGATGGTTAATAGGAAGATAATAGTTTGAGCATACCTATAGCCTATGATCAGTTCCTTTTCATCCTTAGTTAAGACCACTTTAAAATAGGTCCAGTCCCTTGGATATAGGTTCCAGTCCATATTTTATTGAAGTTCCATTACCGCCGTACAGCAGAGCAGTGTTGGAGGTATTCCTAGATTGACACTATTTAGATGTCCGTTTATTATTCCAGTATTAGGAAGTGTTACCTTAGATATTGGGTAGGTTAGAGGCTCTAGAAGGAGTACTATCGATCTTAAATTTCGAGGACGAAATTTTTCTAAGGTGGGTAGAGTTGTAGCACCCAGTTTTCCCAAATGAGAGTAATTTTGAAATTTCGTGTTTATAATTATTTTAATAATGATATTTAATTCATGATATAATTTTTGGTGATTTTAAATTATTTTAAAATTATTTAAATCAATGACTTGTGGTTTTGACGTTTTGCTAGTGAAACCCTAGAGACTGTTTGACCTAGAGCCTAACCATATGATTATAATATTTTAATGTCATTTTTGGCCTAAGAATATTTTTGCATTTGACCTCTTTGAATTATTTTGATATTATTTATTATTTATGATATTGTTTTGGAGATATTTGAGTCGGGTTCGAATTTCAACTCAATCCGACTTGAAACGGGGACCTGGGGGTAGTTTGACTCTAGTGGGACCCACACACTAGTTAGGCATAGCCCACATGATATTAATTTTAGTCCACATGATAGAAATATTTTAGTTAGAGGTTAGACTAATTATTATGGATAAGGTTAGTGTGATTAGAGACTTTAGAATGACTAATTTAGCCCCAACCAATTAGCCCTTTCCTAATACTCATAGAATAGGTTAGTGGGGGCATTTTAGACCTTACCATAATAGGACAAATAGCCCCATATGGCCAGCCACTTTGGGAGAGGATAGGCTCAAGTTTATTTCATTATTCTCATCCACACTCTCTCTCTTGTTCTTCCCCAAATTTCTAGAGAGCAATCCCTAGCAATTTCTCTACCAAATCCTTCCATTTCGCCACCAAATCTTCTTCTTTCCTTCTCCATTCTAGCCAAGGAGGAAGCTACCCAAGTTTGGGAGGATTCGGAGCTCGTTCGTGTCTTTTTGGAATCTCTACGTGTCGGTGTCGCTCCGGGAAGGCTTTTCTTCGATTCGATCTACCGGGAGGTATAAATCCCTTCTCCTTTTCATTTCCTCCTGCATATAGGTCTATTTTGAACCCATAGGAATGATGCCCATGGTTGTATCTCCATTTGTGTCCAATTCGTGTCCATTTGGAGATCATAGGAGTGTCCTTTGTGTTGTGGTTGTGTCCATGTGGGAAAATCCCAAATTTGGACACACTATGTGTTGTTGTTATGTATGAATGAATTATTACATGTTTAATCTCATATTTTTGTATTGGAGATGTGTTCTATAGTGTCTCATATATATATATTAGTGTAGAGAGTGAGTTCTTGATATATTATGTTATATACTTGTGTTCTTTTGTCTCAAACTACCTAAATCCGTCATAATTTTTATCCACGTTTTTAATTTCAGCCCTAACTTAGAAATATCATAACTTCTAGCTCAAAGCTCGGTTTAATCTCTCGTTTTTTTTAAAAGAAGCGTATTGAAGTTAGCTTTCTAAAAACATATATTAATAGGCCTAATTCTTTCTGTAACTTTCTAGAAAATTATTTGAGTGTCAGCTGTACGAAAGACAAACGCGTTCTCGGTGTTTTCGCGATTCCGGGAGTTTTCGGAAACGAAAACGCGATCCGTTTGAAGTTTCGGAAAGCTAACACATAGATCTATAACATAATTTAATCCTAAATTTTAATTCATGCTGAGATGGTACAGTATTGATTATTAGTAGGAGTTACTATTCGGTATATGCATTTTGTGCACCCTTGTGTGTAATATAATGTTCTATTTGATTTTAACCCATCTTAATGTATATACATTATGTAATTAAATAGAGAATGCAAACATGAGTAAATGGTTAAATAAATGATGTATGAGGTGTAAGTATCCTATCTAATGTAAGCATGTATAAGTATGGCTTGTAATGAATATGTAGGTTCCATAGTATGTAATGTATGGTGCATATAGTGGTACAAGAGAATAAATGAATGATGAATGAATGCAAGCATGAATGTAATGTAATAATAGATGTAATGTATGCAATATACAAGTTAATGAGGTGTAATGTTCTATGTTAACACAAATCTTATATTACCTCATGTACCCCCTTACACTATGTTGACACTATCACACTTGACACTTTGTTCACTTACACTTTGACACTCTTTGATATGTATACACTATGTATACCCATTTAACCCTCACTTTTCCCTTTGCCATGTTCACATACACACACATAGCCTCTAAAATAAGTATTTATGAATATAGTTAACTTAGCTATGTATGTATATTACATATATGTTAGCATATTGTGTTGTAATATATAAGTTTATATAACCATTTGAAATGCCATGATTATAGACCTAATGTTGAATACCAATATATGCATGTGTATATATGTGTTGACATATATAGCTTAAAGTAATAGATTACCTAGTGTATATCCAATGTAAATTCTTGCCTATTTGAGTATTGAATAATTGCATGCTATATAGAGTTGGGTGTATGTTGGCTTGTATAGCCTTGTATTGATGTGTGCTTGCTAGGATAGTCTTGGTTAGGCCTAGTAAGACTTGCTGGGTTAGGACATGACCTTGTTGACCTAGTTTGACTAGTGCAGTTGACCAGAGTTGACCAAGGGTTGACTTTGGCCTAGTTTGACCTAGATTCATGTAGAATGCATTGTAGTGCTTTATATTACCCTTCTGAACATGTTATGACTTGTGCTGTTCTAATTAGGAGCCAGACACCTCTCCTCGGACAGTATCTTTACCTTGGACATTCAGATATCAGGCGAGTACATTCTCTGATCTTTTCATACTTACCTGGATTATTTTCTTGCTCTAGATTACTCTACTTGATGCTGACACGTATCTTCACGGATTAGTACTATATGGATCCTTTCCTGAGATGTTATCCCTCTACGGGTGCATCGGGTATTTTATGTTCATGTACTTTATCATGTGCATCAGGTACTCCTTGTACTCGTACTAGTTCATGTTTTTACATGTTCTCATGTGCTTCATATGCTTCATGTGCTTTCATGTGCTTTCATGTGCTTATCATGTGCCTCATGTACTACTTATTACATGAGTTCACGTATCTTAGCTGTATTCATGTGCTTATAACATAACTTGAACGGATCCTTGTGTATTGATTGGGGCGGGGTGAGTAGAATTGGTTATGTGATCACTATCTCCAGTAGCTGTATTCATGTGCCTCCTTATTTGTATTCATGTGCCCCCAAGCCGTTTACATAACCATTGTGCTCTAAATCGCGTAGCCACTTACAGTCTCTACTATCATGTATTTACTTTCAGTTACAAAATATCTCCTGTTTACTCGTACTTCCTATTCAGCACTTCCTGTATTTTACTCTATTACATGATTTATACTCCTAACCTGCTATGAACTGTTTTAGAGATATGTGTTCGTTTCCGTCCTGATTGGACCTGTTGATAAATTTTACAGATAGCTTGGAGGTTGTCTGCTAGCCTAGAGGAGACACATTAGAGGTTGTTTAGGTAGTTATTTTAATTATCTTGAGTTGTATTTATGGATTACTGTATTTCGATTTTGAGATGTATTCTGAGTTTGTATCTTAGACACTTAGACTTCTATCTGTTGTATCTCTTTTCGATTTCATGTTTTATCTATCTTCCTTTATGCTCTACCTTAGATGTGATTGAGTTTACATTCTGCTATGTCACCCCTATTCGGAAAGTATAAACTGTTTAGTCTTATACTGTTAGATGCATTGAGACCTAGGACATCGTTCTACCGCCGATACTGCGGCGTAGGCTGGGCGTTGTTACGTTCTCGTGCCCTAACTCTAGGGTGCGGGTCGTGACACCTCCCGCAACAGCTCTAGTCTTTACTGACGAAAAGCTAGAAGACTACGTCTGTGCCAACACGGAGGCACACTCTTTCGACGATGTAATCCTCCGGGATAAGATATCCTACTTTATTAACAGGAAGTTGTCTTCGAACTACTCTAGTGCATGCTGTAACACCAAATATTTCCTAGACAACTCTCTGCATATGCTACAGACACAGGTAACGACCGTCAACCATGTGAGCCGAGTTGTCCCTGCCCGGGGCGCCTACTTCGTAGTTCCAGCCAGGAAAAAAAAAGAGGAACCCATCATATTTTGTCGATTGGAGCATCCGCAGCGATAACTCTTGAAGATCCAGACCTCGACAGTGGCAAGATGTTATAATGCTACACTGTATAGGCCAAAAACCTCATCCAGAAGATGGTTACGACTTGAAAAGCAACAAGGGGCTCAATTATGGCAAGGGTCGGCGTCTTTTCTTACGAATTCATGCTCCAAAGGGAAAATCTCAACACTATTACCAACATACCCAGCGAGGGTTGGGGTACGTTATACCTACTTCCACCTCAAAATACTTAGAGGAAGAAGTCATGAGGCACTCACACTCTTCTGACTCCTCCACTTAGGACTCTGACACCAGCACCAGTCAAATCTTTAAGAAGATGTTGTCTGCTAACGTGGCCTCTGCAAGCTTAGCTGTTGAAGATAATCAGCGCAGGTGTTTCACTTAACAAAATGCCTAAAATCGACTTTTGAAAATAAAACTTGAAAGAGAGAGAGAGAGAGAGAGAGTTGCTGCAGCCATTGCAAGTCCATCCGAGGAGTCTGAACAGAGGTGACTTCGAGCGTTCCACAAGTTCTTCAACTTGCTGGTTCCTGGAAGCAGATCGTGTGGGGCGAATCTTGCTTTGAGCAACGGTGTTTTGACACCCCAGCATTGTTCTTCTTCTCATCTCTCTCTAGTTTTATTGTAACTCGTTCTGTCCCAATTGCAACACGTTTGCAAGGAAGAACGAGAGATCTTCTCTTCTCTTTTTCCCTCCTTCAGATTATAATTTGGCTATTTGATTTTTGTACCGTCGTAGATCTTGAGTTTGATCACTGCAAAGTTTTGTGGGACATCTCAGATCTCGATTGCATTTGTTTTTCCATCTTTGATCAAGCCCCGGGACTAACAAAGAACCACCCCAAAACCCTGACTAATAAATTCTGAAAAATATTTCAAATATGTACATTCTGAAACTGCTCCATTGGGTCGAATTTTTGATCCAATTTTCATCTACACATAACTGAGACAGTAATGATTAAAATTCCTACTTTGATGTTTCAAAATCATGATCTTACTTGGCAGTAGACACATTATTATACTTCTAGCTTCTGCAATGTGTCCAATATGCTATCTTTCGCATACGAAAGTTAAAATATTAACTTCATATAAATTTGAACATTAAAATAAAAAATATTGTTTGGTCATGAATCATATTTTTCAAATGCTTTGATAAGTCATAGTGAAGAGGGAATCATATTGTTCTAGCTTTGGCAATGCGTCAAATATGGGCTCGACCTCGACATAAAAATAGTCGATGGCTAGCAGCCATAGAAAAACTCTTACCAGGAAAACAACCTCCTTCATTAACCTCTTCACCATGAGCTACACAACCTGCCAACAAAAAGCTCTTGCTACCTAGCGTTGCATTTTCTTTACCGACATGTAAATAAATAATAGTATACTAAGATATATTGTGTTCATAGATTGAATAAAAAAGTTTTTGGTGTCTTTATCTTATCGTAAGCTAATTTCAAATAAATTCAGGAATTTAAATGAACTAAATTAATTGCATATGGATAAAACTATCCAGTGATTATAAAAAACTAAATAATATATTTTGCCTTACAGCTTAAAGGACTCACCAACGACTTGGTGAATGAGAGAGAGTGGTATGCCCATGACAGTGTGGTGCCCTTTTCTAATACATAACTAAGCAAATTATGCAGGTTTAAACTTTTTGTCCACTTCTCTCTTTCATAAGCTTCGACCAACTCCAAAGTTGCTTTCTGCTTGCATTTTTTGGACACTTGTTTCAACTAAATAGTGATCCAAACAACACATCTTGTAGAAAAAAGAAAATAACAAACACTAATGGGAAGCCCAACTACGGATAAAGAAGGCTGATCATAGATATTTGTCATTTTCCATACACATATATCATATTGGGAAAGGAAAGAGTATTTCATCGCTTACAAATATGGATTATTGAATAAAAATAATATCAAACATATTATTTGTATACTTCTCTTCAACTCTGAAGAAACACAAACACTCCAAAATTGATCCGGTGCCCATGTCACATAGTACTCGGACACGCACCACGTAGGTCACGCCGAAATCAGAAGCGTGCCTTCTTGTCATTAGGTTGTTCGTATAACATAGCTTACTTTCGCATATCTAATATCTAAAAATACGAGAAATCACTAAAAAATCTAAATAACTTGCATTTAGTTTCAAAAATAATACATTGTGCAATGAACACAAACCTGTCAATAGCTTCATTGACATTCCCCTTGATAACAGCTCCTTTTCTCGGCGTCTTACTCTGTTCCAAAACAAAACAAACATCACTAAATATCACAACTTTCCACCGAAAACAACAACAAAAAAGACAACTTTCCACCACCACCCACATCCACGAGAGGCACCGATCGTGTCACAAGCCGATCCCAATATACTGGGTCCGGTCGGATCATGTCCAGCCTGCACCGTCGTGAGACGGCGGCAGTAAACTGTATCAAGCGGTAGTACACAAGCAGATAATTCTAAAATATAAGAATAAAAAATAACTTTATTTGAACATTGGTATTTTAGCTAAATGTCTAAATGAATAAACACACAAGCAAATAAAACATCTCGTTATTACAATTGTTCTTTATTACAACTTAAAATGGAAAAACTAAGCAACGGACACAACTAAGTAGTCATGGGCTCCCTGGTCAGGTTCAGCTATCTCTTCAGGACTCAGATCGGGTCCCTATACGGAACTAAAGGCGAGCTTCTCGTCTTCGCAATCACCTAAAATATTGGTCTCCAGTCAGGAGGAAACACGAACATACAAATTCATTTCAGCATCTTAATGAATAATTAAAAGAGACAGAAAACAATTTTGTAACATATTTATTTTCTAAATAATAATAAAGAAGCAGTTATGCAATAAATCTCTAGAAATGAAATGATGCAATCAGGGCCGGACTTAGTAGGAAGCCTATGAGGCACTTGCCTCGGGCCCAAAAATTTTAGGGCACCAAAATTTTATTTTTTTTGTATATATGTATAATATAGTCCATTGCAATTGGGCCCAGTTGAGTTCTTTGTGTACAGCAAAGCAAACCAAGGTCTTATAATTGGAATATTTTATTAGGATTTGTAATTGTTTGCTTCTGGCCGGGTGTACTTGAGGGACAAGCATTTCCTTTTTTTATATATTCAAAAGAGGACAAGCACTTTCTTTCCTATTCTCATTGTTGGCTCCAAACACTTCCTTAATTCCTTTCCACCTCCACATTGCTAATTGCTTCGCAGGTGAGTTTAAAAAAAAAAATCATAGTTTTTGATAAATTTGTTACAATACACATCTACCGGACCTTAAAAGTTTCCTCCATGCTTGATGCTTCAGTGCTTCTTAGCTAATAGCTATTAATATTATCATAAAAAATAACTAAGCAATAATATTAAAAATTATCAAAGCAACCACTATTTATTAATTTATATTTGTGTAAGTGAGTTTTATAATTTGTATCTAGATAAGCAAACATGCCTCTAATAAAAAAATAATTTGGTAAAAAAAACTTTTCGTTTGCAGAGCACTAGTACAATATAATATGAACATTAAGCTTTGAGGGCACCACTTTTAGAGTTCGCCTCAGGTCTCAAAATCGAAAGTATGGCACTGGATGCAATTTAACTAGCAATAGTGTGTGAGCGCGTAACATCCTGTGGCCGACTAGGGATGGAGGCAGTAAGTGTTATAGTAAACACGGTCCAGCTTCGGCCCAAGTGGATTGGGCTTCCGCTATCCACAGTGATGCGGTAGGGGGCTTTGACCACAGGTGTTAACATTACTCCCAAAACCTCGAGTCAATAAGTCAATCAAGCAATCAGTATGATCTGAGAGGGATCCCATGAGTCAATTGTCGATATAGTGGTTCTACTATGCAATGAATTTAATTATTAATTAAATACAAGTTTGGGTAAGTATGAACTTGTCTTGGTGTTTCCGGTGCTGTAGGTGACGACATAAAAGTATTCAGGCTAAGTCTGGAACTTAAAACCTACATTAATTTGATACTCTACTTTATAAGTCATTCCAAGGGTTTAACTAAACGCCAGTAATTTTAATAAACAATCGTTTAGTTATAAAAATATTTTTAGAGAATAAAGCTATAATTATTTAATACGTAAAACCATGTATAATAATTGATAATATGATTTTCCTAATAAAACTATTATTTTTGTAAATAATGCGAGAAATATAATACTTAATTTATTAGTAGATAATCAACAATTTTTCGTAAACTAATATTATAATAGAATTACTTATATAAAATACTTGGAAATCCTTTGAAATTAAATAATATTTATTTACATAAACTATACAAAATATTTTAATAGATATTTTTAAATAATAAGAAACCATTTTAATAGTAAATTATCAAAATCATTTATTTAGTAAAACATAAGGTTTTTATAAACATACTTAAGACTCTTATTGAAAATATTGTCTAAAATTTTATTTTATTAAGATAAAACGTTTACTAAATAATTTAATAATTTTATTACGAAGAATATTTTATACTAATAATTAATAAGAAAATCATATAATTATATGGATGACTTAAGGATTATCTACGGAGAAAATAGCTGGCGTTTATAGACAAAAATCTTTTTTGTCTATATTAAATAATTAAGCTTTTGATAGAACTAATTAATATCTTATTAACGGCAACAATATTAACAATATTTAAAATAACATAATTCCTACGATAAACGTAATTAAACATTTTGTTAACCATTTGTCATTAATCATTTAATCTAAAACTTACTAATTAATATAACAATATATAATACAGCATAATTATTACTAATAATAATCTAACCGTCACATTAATTAATTATTAGAAATATATTACAAATCATAAGGTCGAAATTAGGAAACTAACTAACTATCTCAGAACTGACAGAGCTTTATTCTATCAATTTCTGTCAGAACAGGAATGGGTTTTGTATTCTGGAAATTAACAGAGGGTCAGGGGCTTACCGGATGGCAGATGACGGAGTACCGAGGGGAGGCCTCGGACTCGGAATGCACGCGGGGAGGCCGCACGAGACTCTCGAGACGGTGGGACTGTGCGCACGGCACGTAGGACACACGCTGGTGCAGCCGGAAGACGGCACGCACGGGCTGGCACGGCCGGGAGGTAGCACGCAGAACGGTGGCACGACCGGGAAGCGGCACTCGCGGGGCGCTGGCGCGGTCAGGAAGCGGCGCGCAGAAGGACAGCCAACGAGGGCTGTCGCACGGGCAGGGGAGCGGCGCACAGGCGCTGTCATGCAGGCACGCGTGGGGGTGCATACGGGCCTTCGGGCTGCTGTCGGCAACGGAAACGGCTGCATGGGCGGCCGAGGGCGATAGAAATACCCTGATTGGGGTGTCGTTAGGTCCAGGGTGGCACGAGGATCACCGGGACGTCATCGATTTCGGAGGAGGATGAGTGTGGGAGGAGGAAAGGATGGGTTTGTGAAGGTTTGGGAGAGAAATGTTCTATGCAAAAAAAAGAGTTTTTGAGTATTTGATTCTGCACGTAAGGGTGCAGATCCGGAAGTAGGGGTCTCCACGCGGGGTAGCTGGAAGAACGGGAATCGTTGGTTGAATGGTTTAGTCCAACGGGTTTAGGGTAGCAGGTTCGGGTAGCGGTAGCTAATGGGCTTAAGTTATTGGACTAAAAAAAGGGTTTTAATTAAGGCTAAGAAAAATAACAATCATAATAATAATACACATAACTACCAATAATAACCAAAAAGCGTTATAATACACATATATCCAAAATCCAAAAGTTATGCGTTTTACAGATCAGATCCGAACGAACTCGATCTCCCCAAACCCTTCGAACTCATTGGCCACCGCCTTCTTCTTGGACTTGGGGGGTCGGTTCTCGACGAAGATCGTCCTCCCTTAACGCTGCCATCTTCGACGCGTTTATCTCCTTTACCTTCATGACAAAACAATATATATGTATTATCTTTCAGAAGATTAAGCTGGAGTGTAAACCTACTCTTCATGCAGCAAGAAAAGTCTTCATAAAATGGTACAAACATTCAGAAAAAATTTGCCTAAAGTTTTAGAATCAAAAGATCCTTGAGAAGCAATATTAGTATAATATTGTGTCTAGACAGTAATTGTACTTTTCATATAAAAAATAGGGGTTTAAGATAATATAACCCAATTGATTCTGAATTGGTAATGAGGAATGAATTTAACATCAAATGTGCTCACCATCTAAAAGAGCTTCGGAGACCTCCTCTCTTAGTAATAGTGAATACTTGTAGTTCATGTCAGGTTGTGTCAGGCAATTACCAACCCAGAATTCTATAGAAAACCTAGAAAGTTTATTTAGGGACATATTAGCATCTACGAAGCACCAATACCTCCAAGAATCTGAGCAGGTTGTGTCAAGCACTACACAAACAGTCAATGGTATCATTTTTTTTGTCGATGTGTCCGTTCTGTATTGTCTCGTATGTGTGTCAGTACCACCATGCAACATAGATCAACATGTAAGTGATTTTACAAAATTTACAAAAGGAAATCACATACCAAGAAGCTAAAGGGAATAAGAGAAATCAAGACCGAAGAAGGATGTAGCTACATTCCCTTTTAGTACTTGTGATGGTATGAAGCAGTTGTCGTTGTATTCCTGAAATTAAACAAAAATTTAAATTTTGGAACAAGGATCATTAAAGAAGTCCCTAAATAGAAAGAAATTAATCACAAACAGTGAAAACCCTAATTCGGTCAATCGAGCACCAGAAAGTTTCCTCATTGCCCATCTATGTCCTTAATCGGAGCCATATTCTGGTGTTGATCAGAGTGTACAGCTAAATCCCCCACAAAATAAATCCACCAATCAATTTGGGGACCATTTCTTGATTTCAAATCAAGAAAAACTCTAGGTTTTGATATTCTTACCTGAGCGGCCTTGTAGGCCTCCATGGTGGCCTCTGTGGCCTCCTTACTCTCATCGGCGACCTTGAAGGTGGCAAGTAGCGGTAGTAGTCCCTTTTTATTTTCAAATAAAAGGTCTGGACTCCCAAGAGGCGGCAGAGGGAACGAAGCAGGAGTTGATGAGCGAAAGGAAACTCTTTCACACCGTATCAAGGTCAGACACGACTCGGGCACGGTAGCCATGGATGAGCATCGTTGCGGCGACTAGGTTCTTTCAAACAACAAAGAAGACGGTTGCGCGACCGAAGGCATCACAGAGGACCGACAATATATGTTGGTGTTTTTTGCCTTTGGACTAGAAAAGATAGTCCCACATCGGCTACACCAAATGGTGAGTATCTCAATATAATGCATTGTTTGTGTTGAGGTGTGCACATGAGGTGTAGTGGGGCACAAGTTTGTGCCATGTGGGAGTATTTTCCTAGAAGGAAAAAGGATTAAATCCAACAAGGATGCAAGTTGATTTTTGTTGTGCGGACTCGGACTCGGACACGGACTCCAGGATGTCTCGTGTATGCACGGGAGTGTTCGGGGGGTAGGCGTGTACTGGCACACTTCTATGCTGATTGTGGGATGATCTAAAATATCAAACTCTATTTTTGAGTATTGGTATTTAAGAGAGTTAAGGGAGTCTGTAAGTCCAGGAAGCCCATTCAAGTCTCAAATATTGACTTACGAGCGTTCCAGAAGTTCTTCGTGAACTTGCTGGTTCCTGGGAGCAGATCGTGTTGGGGCGAATCTTGCTTTGAGCAACGGTGATCTTAATCATCCCAGCAAGAACCTTTCCTCTTTCTTCTTGCTTCTTTCTTCTCCTTCATCTGAGTTGTAATGCAGTTCTGTCCTTCTGCAACTGCGATTGCAAGGAAGAACGTGAGATTTATTTTCTGAACTCAGTTCTGTCCGTCAGCAACTACGATTGCGAGGAAGAACGTGAGATTTTCTTTCTGATTATTGTTGCTTTTGTAATCAGATTTATATTATTGTGTTCCTCTTGGATCTCGAGAATAATCAGAAGGTGAACGTTTGTTGAACCTCTGATCTCGACATCGAGTCTACCATCTTTGATCAAGCCCCGGGATCAACAATCTCAAAGCAAGATCCTTGTAGATGGAGAACTCTCGTGCTTCTCTCATCGATACCAGCTTTAACAAGTTGGAGAAATTCGACGGAGAACATTTCCAAATCTGGAAGAGGAAGGTCACCCTTAATCTTCAACTCGTGGACGTAGACCATGTGTTGATTGAGGATGAACCGACAATTCCAGAAGGAGGAACTGCCGATGCTATTGCTGCTGCACTCGTCAAGCAGAGCAAATGGAATAGAGAAAACAGCATATGTAAACTGCTGATTCTCAATTCTATGGAAGACTCTCGGACAGAGTCATATTCCAAGAAGGTGAAGGCCAAAGAGATCTGAGATTCTTTAGGTAAGCTATATGAAGATGATGAGAACAGGTCCAAAATCTTCATCGTCGAGAAGTACCACAAGTGGCTCTTCGAAGACGAGATGACGATGCTACCTCAAGTGAAGGAATTCTTGAAGTTGCGCCAGAAGTTAGATGACGAGAAGATGCCCCTCGTCGACAAGTTTGTCGTTGGAGGGATAGTCTCGAAACTTCCTGCTGGTTGGAGCAACTTCTATGTTAGAATGCATCGAAAGAAGCTGGACATTAGCTTGGAAGATCTTCTACAAGAGATCCACGTTGAGGACGAAATGCGATCTCAACAGAAGATGGACTCTCTGTCCAAAGAACTGGCTAAGGCCAACTTGGTGCAGACAAGAGAGTTCAAGGGGAAGCAGGTGGCTTCTCATCACAAGAAGAAGGACTCCACTAATCTAAAAGTGAACGGTCCTTCGTTCAAGCAACAGAAGTCTAAGTCCCACGTGACTTGCTTCAACTGTGACAAGAATGGCCACTACATGAGTGAATGCAAATCCAAGCCCAAACCAAAATAGCAGGTATAGCTAAACTTGGTTATTTTGATTACTTAACTTGGTTGCTATTGTTGCACAGGTTGAGTTATCTAGCGTGGTAGCTAACTAGTGGTCTAACACTAGTACATCTGACCACGTGTGCTCTCAAAGGAGCTAGTTGTTCACTAAGGACGAGTCATGTTATGACGAAGGTCTCGATGGCGAACATATATCTAGCAGAAGTTCTGAAGATCGAGACAGTGGTTATTAACCACCGACAAGGACACTGGAATACGTGTTGCACGTACCAGAGGTTTTTCGGCGATCTGATCTCAGAAAGTCTGTTATCTGATACAGACTTGAAATATGGACATTCGTACTAGCCAGATGGTAATTTCTTGGCGAGGAACATGCTTCGAAAAGATGTTCGGTGCTGAAGGAATGTTCGAACTTCTGCTGATGGTTGAGTGGACTGAGAGTTGTTCTATGACAGAAGTAGACTCAAGATGTCCTACCGGGACCTTATCTTCGGAATGTGGGGGTAAGGAGGTGGAGGAGTTTAAGGTCTGTGCAGATACAAGACTGTTGGGAAGCTGCTCAGACGATTGAACTAAAGTACTGATCATCTGGAGTTAGTACACTCAGATATCTGTGACTTTTATCAATTCTCCACAGAGGCCGGTTCGAAGTGTTTCTCGAAGTGCACGTTCGTATGACTTCTCAAGTAGAAGGATGCAGCATTCGAGTAGTTTAGAGACTTCAGGGCAGAAGCTGAACGTTAAACCGATTTACAACTACTCAGAAGTGATCGAGATGTAGAGTAGAGGTCTCATGAATTTGCATCGTTCTGCAAAGAATATGGAATCATCAATGAGACTACTGCTCCGTATTCTCCTCAATCTAACGGGATAGCGGAGAGGAAGAACAGAACGTTGACAGAAATGATGAACTCAATACTAATAGGGAGAAGCTGCATGGACGACCACTTTTATTCTAAATAGAGTGTCGTATGCAACTTCGGACGTAACTCCTCATGAACACTGGTTCAAAGTCAGACATAACTTGAATGTCATTCGAGGGTGGGGATCTCTGGCTTATGTGAAGCTCCCAGATCTGAAGATTCAGAAGCTGGGGACTAGGACTACGAAGATGATCTTCTTGGGGTATGCCGAGAAGAGTGATGCTCGGAGATTTTTTGATATTGAGTCAAATCATATCATCGAATCTTGTGAAGACAATTTGCAAGGCACAAGAATATTGTTCTTACGGATAAACCGGAGAACAATAAGGGTGCGCAAAAAACTGAAGTTTTTCAATAAAGAAGTAGTCCAAGAAGATGTTGTTGTTGAAACAACGGTTAAACCAGAACTCGCTGAGCCGTCGTCGAAGCGAGCGAGGAGGCCAAAGAACTTCGGAGATGACTTCATCACCTATCATGTGGAAGCAGATCCGCTTACCTATGATGAGGCGATGAAGACCAGAGATGATGTTTTCTGGAAGGAGGCAGTGAATGACGAGTTTGACTCTATCACCACCTATAACACATGGGTGTTGGTAGATCTACCTGAAGGAGAAAAGTCCATCGGATGTAAATGGATCTTCAAGAAGAAGATGAAGGCAGATGGAACTATTGACAAGTTCAAGGCCAGGCAGGTAGCCAAGGGATTTTCTCAGAAACAGGGGATAGACTACTTTGATATGTACGCTCCAGTAGCTCGGATAACCACCATCAGGATGATAATCGCTCTAGCAGCTATAGATAAGTTGGTGATACATCAGATGGATGTAAAGACAGCATTCCTGAATGGGGAGCTGACCGAAGAGATTTACATGCAACAGCCAGATGGATTTGTCGTCAAAGGTCTTGAAGACAAAGTCTGCAAGTTGATAAAATCTCTGTACGGTTTAAAGCAACCTCCCAAAATGTGGCATGAGAAGTCTGACAAAGTCATAAGGTCAAATGGCTACAGGGTCAGTGAAACAAACAAGTGCGTCTATTCGAAGTTTGCTGATGGAAGAGGAGTCATCGTTTGTCTATACGTGGACGACATGCTAATTCTAGGTACGGATATAAGCTGTGTCACAGAGACAAAGAAGTTTCTCTCAACCAAGTTCAGTATGAAGGACTTGGGGGATGCAGATGTCATCTTGGGCATAAAGATCATCCGGACAGACACTGGAGTAGCGCTGTCACAATCTCACTACATTGAGAAGATGCTCACACGCTATGGGTATAAGGATCTTCCAGGGATCGATACGCCATACAGGTGTGATCAAAAGCTGAAGCCAAACTCGAGGGAAAGCGTCAGGCAGCTGGAGTATTCTAGCGTTATCGGAAGTTTGATGTACGCAACAACTGCCACAAGGCCTGGCATAGCTTTCGCCGTGGGAATGCTGAGTCGGTTCACAAGCAACCCAGGGGTTGAGCACTGGAAAGCTGTGAAGCGGGTGATGAGATATCTCAAGAAGACTCAGACATATGCACTGCACTACAACGGGTATCCAACAGTAGTGGAAGGCTTCAGTGATGCTAGCTGGTGTTCAGAGGTGGAAAGCGAGAGATCCACAGGTGGATATGTCTTTTCCTTGGGTGGAGCTGCTATATCGTGGAAGTCGAAGAAGCAGACTATACTCTTTCGTTCCTCCATAGAATCTAAATTCTATGCACTTGAAACTGCAACAGATGAAGCAGAATGGCTTCGGAAGCTCATGTATGATCTTCCAGTGGTTGGGGCTCAGATATCGGCAATACCGATATACTGTGACAACCAGACGACTGCGGCGGTGGCATCAAACCTCTTCAACGGAAAGAAGAGGACTGTGCGGTTGAAGCACAGGACAGTACACGATCTTATCAAAAGAGGTGTAATTGCAGTGGTTGATATTCGGAGTCAGGAGAACCTGGCAGATCCGTTCACAAAAGGCCTCAAGCGCCAGTTGGGCGATGACACAACTTATAAAATGGGCTTGAAGGCATTCTGATAGTGTGTCTTTGTAATCCTACCATAAAGTTTTATGCTATTAGTTCAAAGAGAAATCTACTAGGCATCTAACTTTTGGTTCAAAGGAGGATCACTGACTGGAAAACTATCAGGTAGCAGTGGGTACTTGTTCTCTGGAACATGGAAGGGATACGGACCCATAACCACTGTTGTCTACTATGTATTTTTTCTGCAGAAAAAATAGATCCTGTAGAAGGTTGGCTTAAACGCCTTAATGAGTTCTCAGGCAGAGTGAATGCCTGGTGTGCTTTACAGGAAGCACGGTAGAGCAGCACTACAAGGAGTGAAACTCCATGCTACAGTGGGGTGACTCCACCATGAGGTTCCCAGGTAGGGGTAATGTCTCGGCTTTGCAAGCCAAGTCACAGCGGCGTAGTACCGCAAATAGGCAGGTAGCCTAATGCTGTATGACGTAATTAAAGAATTGTAGACAGCACTACAAAGGGGAGGATGGCCCCATGTTACAGTGGCACGACACCACGATGAGGTACCCAGGTAGGGGTAAAGCCTCGGCATTGCAAGCCATGTCGTTGCGGCGTAACACCGCAAGGAAGCCTTAGGCTTCATGCTGGGTAGTTTGGCACTACAAAGAGGCTTGTGACCTCATGCTACAGTAGTATGACACTACGATGAGGTTCCCAGGTAGGGGTAATGCCTCGGCTTCAGGCCATGTTATAGCGGCGTAGCACCGCAAGGAAGCGCAAGGCTTCATGCCATATCTCTTTAATAAAGAACTCACCTATAGTGTATGGAAAGAGATATCAGGCCGTCTCTTGAGGGTAAACTTGTAGACGCCCAAAAATTATACACTGAAACCAGGCTGGCACAAGGCCTTCAATGTGCAGCCAGAAGCACAGTTGATGTCATTATGTGAGTAGGAAGAATTGTAGTTATGGTACAGAATTCAAGGCTTAGTCCATTCTTGTATCATGCTGTTATTTAACCTATGCGGGAAGATTCAAGTCGTAGCGACATCTCTCCTAATGCATGATGGGCAGTCACTGTGGGGAACGCTCAACCCATATATTGAGATATGTGGGGGATTGTTGGTGTTTTTTGCCTTTGGACTAGAAAAGATAGTCCCACATCGGCTACACCAAATGGTGAGTATCTCAATATAATGCATTGCTTGTGTTGAGGTGTGCACATGAGGTGTAGTAGGGCACAAGTTTGTGCCATGTGGGAGTATTTTCCTAGAAGGAAAAAGGATTAAATCCAACAAGGATGCAAGTTGATTTTTGTTGTGCGGACTTGGACTCGGACACGGACTCCAGGATGTCTCGTGCATGCACGAGAGTGTTCGGGGGGTAGGCGTGGACTGGCACACTTCTATGCTGATTGTGGGATGATCTAAAATATCAAACTCTATTTTTGAGTATTGATAATTTAGTCCCACATCGGATAGAGAAGAGGTGAAGTCTCAACTCCACTCTATAAATAGAGCCCCTTGGCCTCCTTTGAAAGATGCACCAAGAAGAGAGTTAAGGGAGTCTGTAAAGTCCAGGAAGCCCGTTCAAGTCTCAAATATTGACTTACGAGCGTTCCAGAAGTTCTTCGTGAACTTGCTGGTTCCTGGGAGCAGATCGTGTTGGGGCGAATCTTGCTTTGAGCAACGGTGATCTTAATCACCCCAGCAAGAACCTTTTCTCTTTCTTCTTTCTTCTTTCTTCTCCTTCATCTGAGTTCTAACTCAGTTCTGTCCTTCTGCAACTGCGATTGCAAGGAAGAACGTGAGATTTATTTTCTGAACTCAGTTTTGTCCGTCAGCAACTGCGATTGCGAGGAAGAACGTGAGATTTTCTTTCTGATTATTGTTGCTTTTGTAATCAGATTTATATTATTGTGTTCCTCTTGGATCTCGAGAATAATCAGAAGGTGAACATTTGTTGAACCTCTGATCTCGATATCGAGTCTACCATCTTTGATCAAGCCCCGAGATCAATAATATATAGGGTTTACGACTAGTGTTTGGAGGTCGATGGTGCTAGGGTTTCAGTGGAGAGTTTGGAGAGGATGGAGAGGAGGTGGCGGAGGAGAGCAGATCTCCATCTATGTGAAGAAATGGAGGGGATGTAGAGAGCAGAGGCTTGGGGAGAATGAAAAAACGAATAGAAGCAGCAGTGATTAAATTGACCACGGAACCGTCAACATAGAGCCTGCAATCAAAATAAATTTCAAAAAATTACTAAAATGACAGATGAAATATGCACAGTAATTTTTTTGCATATGCATTACTTGACAGTTATTAACAAACCATCAAGTAATGCAATGGATTTTCTTGACGCTTCATCTAAAATTGTCAAGGAATATGGTCCAATTTTGATACTTAACAAAAAAAGGTTGTTTTCTTGACGTATGTCTAAAACCATCAAAATAACCCCTATTCGTGATGGTTTTTTACGACCGTCAATAAATAAACCGTCAAGCAAGACCATTTTTCTTGTTGTGCCCACTTGTACTCAAAGCATTGCTTTTTAGTGTACTGTTACAACGGTGATGCTTTTAGTATATAACCCTCACAATCTTCCACTTTTATTTAAAGCCATATGGCCATGCATCTTACTCCCATTCTCTCAACATGACTATTAAAAGCCTTATCCGGTAAGCTCTTTGTAAAGGGATCAGCTAGGTTGTCTGCTGATGCTATCTTGGTCACAGCAACATCTCATCTTTTTACAATATCTCATATCAGGTGGTACTTGCACGCAATATATTTACTTGTCTTATGCGTTCGTGGTTCCTTCGAGTTTGCAACTGCACCACTATTATCATAATAAAATATAATAGTCTTAGGCACACTAGGTACCATATCCAAGTCCAATAGGAAGTTTCTGAGCCAAACTGCTTCTTTGGCTGCCTCAGAGGTTGCTACATACTCAGCTTCCATGATAGAAGTAGTAATACATTTTTTGCTTGATGCTCCTCCATACTATCGCTCCACCACCCAAGGAAAATACATAATCTGAGATAGATTTTCTGGCATTCCTATCTGAATGAAAATTAGAGTCTGTATACCCCAAGGGCACTAAACTATTTGCCTAGTAAACTAGCATATAATCTTTAGTCCTTTTCTGGTACTTCAGAAGATGCTTTACCGTAGTCCAGTGATGTTGTCTTGGGTTAGACTGATACCTGCTATTGCCAATGGCAAAGTAGACTTCTGGTCTCGTACATAGCATTGCATACATTAAGCTTCCTACCGTCGAAGCATAAGGAACCGCTTTTATGTTCTCTATCTCTTTAAGTGTTCTCAGGCACTACTCCTTTGATAGAGTTATTTCATGCCTACAAGGTAAGAAACCTTTCTTGGATTCTTGCATGCTAAAATGAGTCAGTACACTATCGACATAGGTAGCTTGAGATAAGTCCAATATCCTTTTCTTGCGATCTCGTAGAACTTTGATTCCAAGGATGCGATATGCTTCTCGCAATTCCTTCATATCAAACGGTTTGGATAGATATGCCCTTACATTAGATAACACCTTCACATTATTTCCAATGAGCAAGATCCCATCCACGTAAAGTACTAGGATTTTATCACCTTCACATTATACCACCATGTTTTCGTCATATTTTTTGTATACACAAGATTCATCCGGACATAATCAAATCCTAGGATTTTATCGCCTGATCAAAACGGATGTTCCAAGATCTAAAAGCTTTCTTAAGTCCATAAATGGACTTCCTGAGCTTACAAACAAGATACTCTTAGCCTATTTCAATGAACCCATTTGGTTGCTTTATATAGATGTTTCTCTCAAGACTTCCATTAAGTAAAATTATTTTAACATCCATTTGCCAAATCTCATAATCGAGATGAGCTGCAATAGATAAAAGAATTCGGATAGACTTAAGCATGGGTACTGGTGAAAATGTTTCCTCATAACCAATATTTTCTTTATGAGTAAACCTTTTGCAACAAGTCGTGCTTTAAAGGTTTCGACCTTACCATATGTTCCTCTTTTTCTCTTATAGACCCACTTGCATCCAATGGCTTTTACACCATTGGGTGGTTCTACGAGCTCCCATACTTTATTAAAATCCATTGATTATATTTCCTATAATATTGCTTTTTGCCAAGATTTTGCATCTTTATCTTGAAATGCTTCATTATAGGTGGAAGGATCATAATTTTGTTCCTCAGGGACAAAGTTTGACAACTCTCCCAAGAACATAAATCTGTCAGGTTGTATCACAACCCTCCCACTACGACGAGACACTATAGGTTGTGGTGTAACATTTATGACACGTTGTGCAGTTATTTGTGGCTCCTCCACTTGTACTGTTGGTATTGAAGTATTAGGTGTCTCTCCTCTCAATTCTTCTAGAATAACTCTACTCATGGGTTTATGGTTCATCACATAGTCTTTCTTTAAGAATCGAGCATTGGTGCTAACAATGACCTTTGATCCTTAGGACTATAAAATAGACCTTCCTTCGTTCCTCTTAAATAGCCTATAAACAAGCATACTTATGTATGAGATTCTAACTTATCTGCTTTCTCATTCAACACATGTGCTAGACTACCCCAAATCCGAACATGTTTCAGACTAGACTTCCGCCTAGTCCACAGCTCTGTGGGAGTAGTAGGTACTGACTTAGAAGGTACCTAGTTCAGAATATAAGCTGCAGTCTTTAAGGAATATTCCCAAAATGAATATGGCAAACCCGAATAACTCATCATTGATCTAACCATATCTATAAGAGTCGTATTCCTTATTTCTTTTACACCATTCAGTTGGGGTATTCAAGGTGCAGTCAATTGGGACACAATCCCAGATTTTGATAAGTAGTCCCTAAACTCTCCAAAAAGGTACTTGCCACCATGATCTGAATGTAATGACTTGATACATTTTTCATGACGTTTCTCTTTCAAACTTATGGCACATCAAGTAAATGTATCCATACCTTGAATAATCGTCAATGAATGTGACAAAATATTCAAAGCCACCTCTAGCTTGGATAGTCGTGGGCCGACACAAATCAGAATGAACTAATTCCAACACATCTTTGGTCCTATACCCCTTGCCTTAAAAGACTTTTTGGTTATTTTACCTTCCAAGCAGGATTCACAAACTGAAAGTGCCTCCACTTCCAATGAACTCAAAGGTCCATCTGTAACTAGTCTTTGAATCCATTTTAGGTTAATATAGCCTAATCGTAAGTGACAAAGATATGTTTGGTTTATATAAGAAGGTTATTTTCTCTTATTTAAGTTAGAAGACGTATTATTCATTTCTATTAGTTGTATTATTAGTGAAATAGAATTAATGACATACAAATTATCTACTAATGCACCAGAACAGATAAATTGATTATTTTTTTAATAATAATATTTTCATTAAAATAAACTAAATGTCCATCATTAACTAGCATAGAAATATAAATCAAATTCCTTCTAAGTGAAGGTGCATAAAGACAATCTTTTAATGGCAAAGACTTGTTTCTACCAAAAGATAAAATAATATCTTCTACTACAACGGCTGAAACTTTTGTAGCATCATCCATGAATAAGCATATCTCTCCATCACTAAGCCGTCTGGTTCCCTAGAACCCCTGCAATGAATTGCAGACATGATTAGTAGCTCCTATACCTACACACCAAGTGCCGGTAGATAACACCGCTAACATGTTTCAACTGCTAGTAAATGAGATATACCTTCTTGGTTTCCTTGTATGAGAAGTCGACATTCACTCTTCCAATGTTCTGACCCTTTGTACTTGAAACACTTGACTTTCGGCTTTTTCAAAGTGTCTTGAGGCATATATCCTTCTTTGCCAAATTTGTTTATTTTTGAATGTTATTCTTCTTCTTACCGCCTTTCGGCTTGGAAGTAGAAGCCTTTTCAGTAACATGAATATGATTAGTCTGCCTAAAGAGAGCTTCTACATCCTGTAGTTCTTTTGCAAGTTCTGCCAAACTATACAACCTTTTGTTCATGTTGTAGTTAAGGCAAAACAAGTCAAAACTTTTAGGCAGTCTCCCAAGAATGATATCGACATGGGTTTTCCCATCGATTTTAGCTCGAAGGATCTCCATCTAATTAGATGGGTATCATCTTGAGAACATGATCCCTTACTGGCATACCTTCAGCCATAGTCATATTCATCAAACGCTTCATAGCAAATTATCTAGTTATTCTACTCTGATGTTCGAAGAGTTTTTTGAGGTTATATATCATGTCATAAATTGTGGCCATGGCCTGATGCTGATGTTACAGAACATTTGACATAGATGTCAGAATGTAACATGGCACCATCTCATCTGCCTTTATCCACTTCTTATAAGCCTCTTTGACCTCTTCATCAGAATTAGCATTAGGCTTAGGTGGACATTCCTTATTGAGTACATATTTGTACTCTTCAGTAGTTAAGACAATATCCAAGTTACGTTTCCGGTCAATATAATTAGGGCAGTCAGTTTGTTTTCTTTAAGAATCACCATAAGTGGACTGAAAGAACCTAATTTTGAAATCCTGAGAATCACAGAAATAACTATTATGTAGGGCAAAAACTTTTTAAATTAAATAAATATTTATTTTCTCAAAACAATAATAAGTAATTCACCAACACCTTAAACACCGTGAATTTAGTATGCCACGATAGTGTGGACGTATACAAATTCATCATTTGTCCAAGGAGATTTTTTTTATTAATTTTATTCTCATGTCAACCTAACTTTCTGACAAATAAAATTAACTTATTGGACTTGCTTTGGTCCTACAAATAATAGCAGTGACTCCTATGGAGAGGATACCATTATTTGTATCTAAGTATATACCATTACTTAATACTAAGTACGTTACTTCATAATGAGTTCCTTCAGATGGAGAAGTGAATACATACTAAGTAACTTTCTATAATTATTCCAAAGAAAGTATGTACTGGTGATCCGTAAATAGACTCATTCGATATAGAGGAAGGCACTAAAGCCAATACGTAGGTATAATTACATCACCTACACACCAATAATGAAGACCATGGAATTTATACAAAATAAACTCCCTCTCTCACATAGTTATTTAACAATGAGAATTTTTCTATTACTTGATTTATGTCCATATTGTCCATTATTAATGTTGGTTTCAGTTTATAACAAACAACCACATAAACAATCGTGCATAATAGAATAAGATGCCTGCAAAATCGAGTCAGAACATATCTACATCTATCGACTACTTTTGTGATAGAAGTTTTATTAGACAACATGGATTTATCAATCGATATGCAGATCCAATACCGTCTCTGGTACCAATTGTTGGAACTGGTATTCCCGAATTCGCGTGTAACTACCACATTTCTAAAATAAGGATAATTTTTAACTTTTGTAAAATTGATTATTTTTATTTAATTAAATGAATTGTGTTAGTGATGTAATTTGGTATAATCTTAGAATCATATTGGTTAGATGTTAGTCATGACCAAGAGAGGCTTAGTTAGTGAGTTTAGACAAAGCTTAAATTCATTCTAACTAGTTAGTTAATCTTTAATTAAGCTAGAAACCAATTGGAATTTATTTGACTAAAATACTAAGTGAGAATTGGCCCTTCCTTATAAACTTGTCATGACAATTAGAAAGGGACTCCTTAGACTTTCTCCATTAGACCCAAACCCTAACCCAAACCTTAAGGGGCAGCCCACTCTCTATATAAAGCCCCACTTCATCATCTTCCTTCCTCTTTCATTCAAAACCTAACCCTAATTTGAAGCTTTTCCCCCAAATTGCTCCTACACCCTTTTCTCATCCAAATTTCCCCAAATTAGGTACATTCTCTTCCCCTTGGAGAGGCTAGCTAGGAAGGATTTAGAAGGAATTGGAGCCTTGAAGCTTGGAGGAGATTCTAAATCTAGAAACTTTTCATTGGGATTCCAACTTCCAATTTGTAAGAGCCCTCTAAACCCTCTAAATTCACATTCCTTGTTGTAGATGCATCCATTTAGGGTCCCTCTCGCATTAGGAAGAAATTGGGTTAATTTCAAATTCGTTTGATGTACGTATCACGAGAATATCGGATACACACACCAAGTATTCGATAAAATGCCTCTTAGGAATTTTTTTGTTTAAATTTCAAATGTAATTATATAATATTGTTGCTAATAAACTACATATGATGTGTGTACTGTTCTGTGGGAATTTTGAGATGTTTTGATGGGTTAAATTTGTCTAAGGGAGGCTCGGGTGTGTTTAGTGCACTGTTTGGATCTACCCTGCTGCACAGAGATCAGATCTGGACCTGTAGCTTATAATTTCACATCCTAATCACTCATATAGTTATGCCTAGTGATTGATCATGGACCATAGGCTCGGGGTTATGAGCCATGGCTAATTCAAGCAATGGCAGCCACTGCATATGACACACTATGCATTCGAGCCCTTGCACTGATCTGTATTTTGCATGCCCTACTGTGTAGAGCCCTTTCTTGAGTTTGTAGCATGTTATTCATCATCTAATCACCTAATTAACTTAGCCTAACACCTGTGCATCTGCTTACATGCTCATGTTGCTCAGAACTGGAAGAAATGTTCAGTCGAGCCCCCTCTTTTGCACTATCCTGTTTACTTGGACTGGCACTATACTTATAATACATTGCTCTGCTACTTATATGATGTCTTGCCCTTGTTCACTACACTTGATGAGCAACTATCCATTCTTTATTTCAGACCCTTATACTACATATTGAATTATACATTGCACTACACTCCTCATGTCCCCTACATGTCCTATATTCATACATTATACTTCCCCTTTCCACACCTGTTAACCCCATTGATAATTAGAGACTGCCTACATCTAACCATTACTCCTTGTCAGACCAGATACTATTATGTATCAGAGAATTTGGAGGGTGAAGGCTTGAGAAGAGTTGGACATTCACTTCTTTAGAGTATCAGAGATGTGTAGATGTCCTGCATCATATTCACATCTGTCCATAGTCCCTGTCCCATTTTCACTTGGCATTAGCTTTTGGAATTTTGTCCTAAATTTCTCGACTGCCCAATTCCTTTTTAACTTCAGTCCACATTCAACTTAAGTTGTGTTATGTCCATTCAAAATGAGGTAGAGTCCCCATTATATGTTAGCCTATATTTCCTTCAGTTTTCAGTCTACATAATTTGTTCTGTCCTACTGAACCTCAGAGTTCAGTCATTGCCATTCATTTAAAGCTTAAGTCCAAATACTTTACCTTGTCCAGGTTGCATATTAATTCAGTTGTTTGTATGTGTTCAAAGATAAAGGGAGTGTGAGGCTCGATTTAGAACTTGACATTCGTGGGTATACTCACTTCATTCACTTTGGGTATCCGACCCTCTTGCAGGATTAAATTTATTTGATGTTTAGGTTATATTCAGATTTCCATGTTATGAAGTATCTGTTCTATATATTCATATGTTTGGATGTCCAACACTTGGTTGATGCCTATATATATATACATGAATGTATTGTTCAATCTTATCCTCATATCACCCCCTCATATGCTCCCTATAGGTTCAGTTACATATATATATATTATCCCCTCCCTTTTGTTCAGTCGAGCTATTTTGGTTTTGTCCCCTCCTCGATCGATTACCTAACCATCTACTTTATATTTATGATGTCCCAAGCCATCTTTCCATTCATGATCCAGACATAAACATCATTGTTCAGTGAGTCACTTGCTAAATTCTTTAGTTTAGCCTTCATACTCTTTATCCTGCACTCATTAGTACCTTGAGCCAACTGTACATGCTTCAATGCATATTGACCATTGCATTACCTGCATAATTAATTCACTGCATCCATTGATCCATTTCATTCATATACACCTAGCATTCACTGCATTCACTCTATCCTTCACTGCGAATATGAAATTATGCCATACTCCTCACTGCTTTTAGTATCAAAATAATATATTGCCCTGCATGTATGTTACACTGCAACCCATATTTGTATTTATGTAAATTCCCTTCTCTGTATATACATTATATTCTCTACCTTACCTTGTTGTCACGACCGGCACCCGGATATACGGGTACGAATACGTGGGCCACGCCCAGCCTATGCCGCAGTATCGACGGTAGAGCGCTGTCAAGTACCCAATACTAACTACAACACCTAAAAGATCCATAACTATAGAAGTACTCAAATCACATCACAAAAGCTAAGGAAGATAAGATAAGAAAGATAACCAAATCACTAGAACAACTAGAATCTGCAGAAAGATCATATGAGACAAGAATATAACGAAGGAGAAACAAGACAAAACTAAAATAACTACTAGACCTAGAACTCAAGTGAGACAACTCACGGTAAAGAATACAGAGAACCATCCCAGCTAGCATCATCCTGAAGTCCAATAATGAGGGCATAACAACTCCTAAAATATTGTCAACATATCCAGTCAGGATGGGAACGAGTACATAAACTAATAGCAATTCCATATGAATTGACAAATTCTATAAGAGACAATTATATTGAAATACTAGATGAAATATTAAACTGAAATATAAACTGGATATGTAGAACTGGATATCATGTCAGGGTATAAAATACTGGAATGTAGAACAGTACAGTAATATCTGATGTATAATGTAAACATAAACAGTGCCTTGAGATATTAGAGCATTATGTGATCGGCTTGGGTCAAGATCAGGCTCTTCCATTTGACCGGCTATGGTACAAGAACAAGCGCAGGTAAACCTGGAGATCAGGCTGGCCAAAATGGAAAGCTATGGTGCAAGTAGTATCAGGTCAGGCTTTACCCTACGTAAGGCGAGGGTAAAGCTATGATGCAAGTAGTAACCAGTGGGATATGATCATATAACCTTTAATAACTCCTTATCCCCGAGTAGTATGATGGATCCGGACATGTCACATCATGACGTGAGATTCTCTAAGGGGGTAGCAAATCCCCTTAGAAATCAGCGTCTATACAAGTACAAGAAAAATAAGATCGAACAATGTACCAATATACCATGGTAACCTAGGAATAATATCTCATGACAGGATCCAACGTATACTAGTCCGTGTACCATCGTGTCAGGAATCAAGTAAAATACTACAACTGAATCGGATATAACAGATATTAAGACAATGAAAACTATCAGAGAATGTACTTGCCTGCTGTCCTGAGCAATAAGTGAGGGTTGATGGCTGAACTGACGGCACAGAGACCTATTATGAATTTTGTCACGACCCGATCCCAAATTGTTGGGTCGAATCGGATCATGCCCAGCCTGCACCGTTGTGAGACGGCGGCAGTAAGCTGTATCCACTTGCAGGTAATCTCAACAACACAATATATTTGTCACAACTTCTAAAATTACGAATATTAAAAACTTTGTCCAACAGAAAGATACATCTGATAATATAAAACTGATATAACTGTCTTAAATTCAAACATCATTACTAGAAAGGAAATGGCATCATCTAAATAGTTGGCTCATCAGCCCCGAGATCAACATCCTCCGATTGGGACTCTGGCAGCACAGCTGGGTAAAGCTCAAGATCATAATAGCTATTAATCAATAGCTCAGCTTCATCTATGGAGCCTATTGGGGTAGGGATCCAGTCAGAAAAGGAGCAAAGTACAATTATGAATATCTAACAATTCAACTAATAATTAGAAATTTGTAATTTTAAACAGTTTGAAATACTTGACAATAATTTCTAGCAATTTTCCATAATTGAAAACAATGTGATTTGAGTATGTAATGCTTATGACCGGCTTGGGTTGTACAATAGTATCCTAGCGATACGATACGGCTTATCCCCGTGTGTAATAGGGGTAAGCTCGCACAATTATGCAATATGAAGGTATTGGTCATAAAATACTACACTACTCCCCCAATATCCCACAATCAATAACAATCAATACTCTAGAAGAGAGTTCCGTGTAGCAATGTGGTTTAAGCTTGCAATATTATAATTACTAATTAAATTAAAAAATAAACACAACCGTACTTGCCTTGGTTTATGACTTGATTGTAAGTCGGTACCGAAAAAGTCAAACTTGTCCGCGAAATCCTACAGTTGAGAAGTTGGCTTAGAACCATCATTATTGAACCATATCTAGGTGTGCTAGTTACAATCTCTAAAATTGATCCTAGTCAAGTTTTATGTTATTCTATCATAACACGTTTATCGATGCGATTTAAAATCATTAATTTAACAAAATAAAAGTCAATTTAATATTTATTGGGAAAATTCGCATTTTCTGATTATTTGGCAAAACTTTATATTTTGTAATATATCTAAAACTAGATTTTTCTTTAAATGAGAAAAACGTGAATTTGTTTAAATAATACAAACTTATATTTTATTATTAACTAAATGTGGGAAAATTTATTTAATTTTCTATATAAACTAAATATTTAATTTATTATTCTACACGTTTATCGATAACTAACGAAACCAGAAAAATCAAAAGAAACCAAAACTATACTACACAATTACAAAACTACAGAGAAAGAAATAAAGACTGGGCTTATGCCCTTACAACACTTTACATAAATTAAATGAATTAAAGTAATTAAATTTCTGGTGAACTCTGAACGCCGGGAAGCAGTCCATTCAGCAGGCCGAGGCCCTGCACTCAAAATACTATTGGCCAGTAACAAGTTCTAAAATAATAATTTAATTTAAAATATAAAAATATGGTAAGCCTCAGACTTGGTCCAAAGTGTCATGTTGCATTCTAGCTTATGCCTGAACGTCCAAAAATTCCGGTTTCGTTTGCATTTCGCTAGGGCCCATGAACCGATATGGTCGTCACCCAAAAGTGGTATCCGAAAGTCAACCAACCCAAAACCGTCAAATTTCAAAAACTGAACTCAAGAAATAACCAAAAGGTTTTCAAAATATTTTAGAAAAATCGGGCAGCATCTCCTTTGTAATCGGGATAACCCAATAATGGGAAGATAACAACCAAAATATTCCAAACCAAGAATAACACCAACACCAAAAATACATAACTGGGAAAATCAACCAAAATCCCTCTCAAAGCCATATATATATATATATATATATATATTTTTTTTTTTTCCTTCTTTTATATATATATATATATATATATATATATATATATATAAGAATGAATCAACAGAGCTTAAGCCACCTATACATGTGTTCCAAGAAACAACAGAACCTAAATCCAAGAATCCGAACTCATAATCTATCGAACTCGAAATCACAAACCGATTTTTAGAACGGACTATTCCAAATAGAAGTCAGAAATAACAGAACTAAATCCGAATAGGAATCAGAATATGAAACCCAAATTCACAGCATAAATTCTGAATTTAAAATCAGAAAACCCAACGAACAAATTCCGAATTAGAAATCAGAACTAAATATGCAACAATCGAATCCCATAGCGGGATCAAGACCGAGTCATCATCGACTCTACGGGAGTGACATAGGGGCACGAAAATTTACCTCGGATGCTCGGCTAGAGCTCTCAGATGCAATTTAGGGAAGAAATCGAAATCCTGCGAACTCGGAATAATCCAGAACACGTGGACAGTGGGTTGCGGCCACAGAAACAGCAGATCGGAACCCGCAAAACACTGTGGACAGAGGGTCGGGGCACCGGACAGCCGCGGGGACAGGGACTCGGCCCGGAGGGGTGCGCGCAAGGGGCGATCGGCCGGTGGCCGGCGGTCGGACTGGCTGCGAGTGGCTCAGGGACAGCGGAGAAGGCCGCTCGGTCGGGATCGACGCTGGGTTGGGGCCGACGACGAGGGACTGGCGTGGGAACGGCGGCAGAAGGCCGCTCGGGTCGGGGCTCGCCTGAGCTCGGGTCGTCGAAAGCAATTTAGGGATTTGGGGAGAATAGTTGAGGATAAGGATGGAGAGTGGAGAAGAAGATGGGGGTCTTTATAGGAGTGAGGAGCTGGGGTTACGGAAAGGAAGTGGCGCGCTGGTTTCGAAAGAGGGAAGGGCTCGAGCGTTCGAGAATTGGTCGGCTGAAGAGTAACAGAAAGGAGATGAAGAAATGATAATAGTTATGGAAAGGAATAATAAGGAAATTTCTTTTAAAAGAAATATAGTATATAAAGGATAGCTAATAACTTTAAAAGATGAAAACCTATATTGGTTTAGGTTTCAAAATTGGATCGAGACAGGTCAGGCCAAAGAATAATAATAATATGATTTTTTTTCTAATTATAATAATAAACTAACCAATTTAATTTGCAACCAAAAATAAAATAAATCCAAAAATTTACGGGTTTCACAACCTTCCCTTCTTAGGAAATTTTGTCCTCGAAATTAAAGGTTAGGGTTAGGAATTACCTCAGGTCTCAAACAGATACGGATACTGCTCCCGCATCTCATCTTCTCGCTCCCAAGTAGACTCGCCTGGGGAGTTGTGCTGCCACATCACTCTGACTATCGGCGTCACAGAATTCCTGGTTTTTTTCTCACCTTTGTCTAAAATCGCCGTTGGCTTCTCTGGTACTGTGAGGCTGGGGCCAATTCCAGCTCTGAATGGTCCAAGATGTGGCTCGAATCCGGAATGTAGCGCCTGAGCTGTAAAACGTGGAAGACGTTGTGCATGCCCTCAAGATTAGCTAGTAGAGCTAATCGGTACGCTATTTCTTCGACTCGGCTCAAAACTTCAAATGGGCCGATGTACCTGGGACTCAGCTTTTCTGCTCTGCTGAACCTGATAGTTCCTCTGGTAGGGGAAATCTTGACGAAAATACTATCTCCTGCTTCGAACTCCAGTGGTCGACGACTGCTATCAGCCCAATGCTTTTGTCTGTCCTGAGCAATCCTGAGCTTGTCTCTAATCACCTTTACCTTCTCTGTTGCATCGGTCACCATCTCAGGTCCAAGCAATACTCTTTCTCCTACGTCGTTCCAAGCAAGTGGAATGCGGCAACGACGTCCATAGAGTGCCTCGAACAGAGTCATACCGATGCTAGCTTGGTAGCTGTTGTTGTAGGAGAACTCTACCTAGTGCAAGTGGTCTTCCCAAAACCCTCCAAATTCTAACACTACCAGAATATGTCTATTTAGCGATGGCCACATTCGTCGCCCATCCGTCGGCAATCAATATTAGCGACCGATCGCTGACGGATCTTGGCCAAAATAATCTGTCGGCAATTAGCTCGTCGCTAATAATGATCCGTCGCTAAGTAGTCGAAGAGCGGAATAGCGATGGCTTTTCGTCTTCACAATACGATGCATTAGCGGCGACTTTCCGATGGGCTTTCGTCCATTTCAAGTATTAAATACTCAACTGTGTAGACGCTAGCGACGGATAGTCTGTCGGTAAATCGTCGTAACAGTGTATCAGAGGGTATCGTTCCGTCGCTAGTCCGTCGACCGCCGTCGCTAACAAAGGACGGATTAGCGACGGAATACTAACGGATTATCCGTCGACCATGTTCTGAAAATACTTGACATTTTCAGAACCTTGGCGACGAATTTTCCGTCGCGACACCGTCGAGACAGCGACTGATTTGTGGCTGATTATCCGTCGCCAATGTTATGGAAATGTCAAGCTTTTCCAGAACCTTGTCGACGGATTTTTTGTCGCTATTCCGTCGAACTATATACCACCAGATCGTTCCGTCGACCACCCGTCGCTACCTGGAAACAGTTTCAAATCTCCAATTAGCGACGAAAATTTCGTCAAAAAGTAGTCGGAAACTGGAAAAGTCCGTCGGTAACCGGTCACTAGTCCGTCGCCAACTGAGATTTTTTTGAAAAAAAATTGCAGCACTTTCCCTGTTCACAAAAATATGCATAAACCAAACCAATATATATTACACACCAATTATCCAACAATCACATAGACCAAATATATAATGCACACCAATTATCCAAGAATCACATATACCAAATATGCACATACGATTTAATGCACACCAATTATCCAAGAATCATATAGACCAAACCAAATTAATATAAAATAGACATCAATTATCCTGAAGAGTAACCTAATATCCGTTGTTATAATCCGATCATAGCACAAATATTCCAAAATTCCCATAAATATTCCCAATTTTCTTAATTACAATACTTTAAGGAGGAGGAGAAGTTCAATTGCCCGGTGGTGGTAATCCCTGCTGCGACCGGCGAATATACTCCTCCACTAGGTACGGCGGTGGAGGGAGGGAAGTGGCTGCATGCCTTTGGCTCACTCGAGCGGTATTTGTGCGTCAGATAAAATAGCAAAAATTCGATTTATCTCCAACTGTGAGAACGGATGGCTCAGAACACAACCAAAAATTCATTCTAGCATACATTAGTGTGAATCATCTATGTTCTGTACATATGGTGTAGTATATGTTCTTATCGTATCTAATATCTGAAGGATATAACAGAATCAAGATGAACTCACACAATGTAATACTAAAACATCATCTACTACTATATAAGATATAGTGATATGTTGTTGTATCATCATTGCAGAGGGATGAGGGTCGAAAGATAGTCAACTTTATCTACACCTACATAGTTTCTGCCTCGCCAGTCGAATGGCTGCAGGGACTATGTCCTGATCACCATATTGTACCGTAGATTAATACAAATGGAGCTGGAGCTGGAGCCAAAATACAGTACTAATTCACCATGTCGTACCATTTTACTCTCTTACTCTCTCTCCTCTCCCCTCCGGCGCTCTCACTCTCTCCGGCGCTCTCACACTACTAATTCCTATGTGTTTTAAGTGTGAGAACGGATGGCTCAGAACACAACCCAAAATTCATTCTAGCATACATTAGTATGAATCATCTATGTTCTATACATATGGTGTAGTATATGTTCTTATCGTATCTAGTATCTGAAGGATATAACAGAATCAAGATGAACTCACATAATGTAATACTAAAACATCATCTACTACTATATAAGATATAGTGATAGGTTGTCGTATCATCATTGCCGAGGGATGAGGGTCGGAGGACAGTCAACTTTATCTACGGCTACATAGTTTTTGTCTCGCCAGTCGAATGGCTGCAGGGACTATGTCCTGATCACCATGTCGTACAGTAGATTAATGTAAATGGAGCTGGAGCTGGAGCCAAAAATACAGAATCCAAAATACAAAATACAGAATTCAATCCCTGGGTTCGCCGGCCCCCTCGGTGGAACACTCAACACCGGCACGCATAATACATTTCAGAATATACAAAAAATATAAAGAGAAAATACTATCCGCAACGAACAATGTCAATATATAATATTCTCAACAAACCAAATCAATATCCGCAAATACGTACAAACTCAGTATCCTCAACAAAAAAACTGAATATCCCCAAATACGTACAAAGTCAAAAATATAGTACAGTCCAAAAATATAAAAACGAAACTACTGATCACCTGGAGCTGGACCCGAAGCTGGAGGAGCGCCACCAGATGACACACAAATACCGCTCGAGTAAGCCAAAGGCATGCAGCCACTTCCCTCCCTCCATTCACCCTCTCCCTCTCTCATGCTATCAACGTCACAACTTTTCCAGTGCTGCTCCCTCTAACGATGATGAACACAAAAATCAAAGACCCCCCTCTCCTTTCTCACTCTTCACAGTTCTCACAACAGGAAGGATCAGTGCTTTCTAGTTCTCTTCCATCCATCAATTCCTCCATTCTGATCAAGCATCTTCCTTCTCCTCTCTTCCACCATGGCTCTGGACCCATCTGCTCCTCCCTACTTTCCTTCTTCTTATTTGACTCTCTCAGCCACATATGATATCCACCTCAAGTGTAGAGTCGGGGAAGAAAAAGTGGGCAGGAAGAGGAGGGGGAAGCAGCACAGCCGGCGGCATGACCCGGAGGAAGTACAGAGGTTTTCTTCAACATCCGTAGGAGAACTATAAGGATATATCTTTTCACAACATGTCACCTTGTCAAAGACCCTTAATGTGACAACCATGTTACCACGGTGTCGGAAAACTAACATGTCATAATTTTCTAAGCCGTGTGTTTTGACATAATCCTCCCAACTCTTTCCTCCTATGTAGTAATACAAGATTACTACATAGGAGGAAAGAGTTGGGAGGATTATGTCAAAACAGACGGCTTAAAAAATTATGACATGTTAGTCTTCCGACACCGCGGTAACATAATATTCACATTAAGGGTCTTTGACAAGGTGACATGTTGTGAAAAGATATATCTTTATAGTTCTCCTACGGATGTTGAAGAAAACCTCTGTACTTCCTCCGGGTCATGCCGCCGGCTGTGCTGCTTCCCCCTCCTCTTCCTGCCCATTTTTTCTCCCCCGACTCTACACTTGAGGTGGACATCATATGTGGCTGAGAGAGTCAAATAAGAAGAAGGAAAGTAGGGGGAGCAGATGGGTCCAGAGCCATGGTGGAGGAAAGGAGAAGGAAGATGCTTGATCAGAACGGATGGCTCAGAACATAACCCAAAATTCATTCTAGCATACATTAGTGTGAATCATCTATGTTCTGTACATATGGTATAGTATATGTTCTTATCGTATCTAGTATCTGAAGGATATAACAGAATCAAGATGAACTCAAATAATGTAATACTAAAACATCATCTACTACTATATAAGATATAGTGATAGGTTGTCGTATCATCATTGCCGAGGGATGAGGGTCGGAGGACAGTCAACTTTACCTACGGCTACATAGTTTCTGCCTCGCCAGTCGAATGGCTGCAGGGACTATGTCCCGATCACCATGTCGTACCGTAGATTAATGCAAATGGAGCTAGAGCTGGAGGCAAAATACAGTACTACTTCACCATGTCGTACCATTTTACTCTCTCACTCTCTCTCCTCCCCTCCTCCGGCGCTCTCACTCTCTCCGGCGTTCTCACACTACTAATTCCTATGTGTTTTAAGTATGAGAATGGATGGCTCAGAACACAACCCAAAATTTATTCTAGCATACATTAGTATGAATCATCTTGTACATATGGTGTAGTATATGTTCTTATCGTATCTAGTATCTGAAAAATGTAACAGAATCAAGATGAACTCACATAATGTAATACTAAGACATCATCTACTACTATATAAGATATAGTGATAGGTTGTCATATCATCATTGCCGAGCGATGAGGGTTGGAGGACAGTCAACTTTATCTTTCTGCCTCACCAGTCGAATGGCTGCAGGGACTATGTCCTGATCACCATGTCGTACCATAGTTTCTGTCTCGCCAGTCGAATGGCTGCATAGACTATATATCCCGATCACCATGTCGTACCATAGTATCTGAAGAATGGCTGCAGGGACTATATGTCCCTAACCTGAACCCTAACCCTAACCCGAACCCTTCCCCAGCCGCCTTCGCCCCCCTGCCCCACCCCCAAGCCACCCCCACTCACCCCCAACCACCCGCATCCCCCCTGCAGGGACTATTGTAGGCTAAGGTATTGGGTTTACCTTATTAGGGTAAGGTATTGGGTTACCTTATTAGGGTAAGATATTGGGTTACCGATATTGTGAACCTAGGTTGAAAGCATAATAAGGTTGTAAAAGCATAATAAGGTATTGGATTACCGATCCGAAACTGCCGATACTACCGATATCACCGATATCCTATTTCTTAAACTAGGGTTTGTCATATCGCATATACTACTCATTGTATTTGTACCCCACGCTGCCCCGCACTAGCCACCCCCACTGCTCCGGAGCGCGCTGCCCCCCGCCGCCCTCCGCTGCCCCGGAGCACGATGCCCCCCGCCGCCCCCCGCAGCCTCGCGCGCGCCAGCACCCCACACACCCCCCGCCGCCCCTCCCACCCCCCGCCGTCCCTCGCTGCCCCGCGTTGCCCCGCGCGCGCCACCCCCGCCGCCCTCCGCTGTCCTGGAGTGCACTGCCCCCTGCCGCCCGCCGCAGCCCCGCGCTGCCACGTGTGCGCCACCCCCGCAGTATCCGACGCCCCCGCAGCCCACGACGCCCCCGGCAGCCCACGACACCCACGACCACCGAGAGAGAGAGAGAGATTACCTTTGGGAGAGGGAGAGGAGTGGTCGCCGATCACCACCACGGGAGAGAGATAGAGAGGAGAGTGAGGTCGCCGACCGCCGCGGGAGAGAGAGATAAATAAGAGAGAATAAAATTTGGAGGGAATGAAAAGTTCCCCCCGTCGTTTCAATTTAAGCCTGGGCCCTTTATTTAGTGACGGACTAGTGACGGATAAAATCCGTCATTAGGCCATTGCTATTTTTGCTACTTGCCGACGGAATATCCATCGCTACGTAGTCAAAGAATTGTCCCACCATTTCCCTCAATAATTTCTGCCAAATAATCGACTGCATAGCGACGGCTGCTTATCCGTCGCTATATCTCCGATGCCCTAGCGACGGATGAGCGACATTTTCTCCCCTTTAAAATAAAATAAAAATTGTATCGTCTTATCGTCGGTATGCCGTCGGTTATTTGCCACAAATCCGTCGCTAACGCCGACGGAAATTTTCCGTCGCTAATGTGCCGTCGCTAATTTATTGTATTTTGGTAGTGTAAGACGCAAGATCTCAGCATGTCTTCTAGTGTCTGGATGGTTCTCTCCGATTTTTCGTCAGTCTGGGGATGGTAGGCGGTGCTGAACTTCAATTGTGTTCCCAGATTGTCATGCAAGCTCTTCTAGAAGTGAGAGGTGAATCTGGTATCTCTGTCAGATACAATACTTACCGGAACTCCATGAATCCGGTAGATATGCTGCATGTACAGTGCTGCCAACTTCTCGGTGGATAGACCAACCTTGAAGGGGATAAAGTGAGCTGACTTCGTCAGTCGGTCCACAATAACCCAAATGGTGTCCTTCCCTCCTTGGGATCGAGGCAATCCTGACACAAAGTCCATCGTTATGTGTTCCCATTTCCACTCCGGGATATCTAGTGGCTACAACAGTCCTGCTGGTCTCTGTCTGCTAGCTTTCACTTGTTGACAAATTAAGCATCTAGCCACATACCTGGATACGTCCTTCTTTATTTCGTACCACCATACTACAGTACGCATATCCCGATACATTCTATTTGCTCCTAGATGTATAGAATACTGTGACTGGTGTGCTTCTTGCATCAGCTCATTCCTCAGTTCGCCAGTTGGTACGCAAAGCCTCGTACCATGCCTCAGTGCTCCATCGCTGGCGATTGAGAATCCTTCAAGTGTTCCTGCCAGCACTTGATCTCTGAGTTTGTAAAGCGTCTCGTCTTGGAATTGTGTCTCCTTGACTTTGTCCATCAGACTTGAACGCACTTGCAACTGCATCATTGATGAACCATCTCCTGGTACAATGGCTTCTCTTCCCAGTTTCCTTATTTCCTCTTCAGGCAGTATAATCTCCAATCCAAGCTTCTCTATGTCTTTCAGCAAATGTCGCTCCTTGGGCAAAAACATTGCCATCGGGTATCGACTAAGTGCATCTGCAACAACATTAGCCTTACCCGGATGATACTGCAGGTCAATGTCGAAATCTTTCATCAGCTCCAGCCATCGTCTCTGTCGTATGTTCAGCTCCTTCTGAATGAAAACATATTTAAGACTTTTGTGGTCTGTAAATATTTCCACTCTCTTTCCATAGAGGTAATGCTTCCACAACTTTAGTGCAAATATAACTGCTGCAAGCTCCAAATCATGCGTGGGATAGTTCTTCTCATGAGTCCATAATTTCCTAGATGCGTAAGCAATTACTTTTCCGTATTGTTAGAGAACACAACCCAATCCTTTACCAGAAGCATCATTGTAAATTGAAAAACCGCCGGTACCTGCGGGTAGCGCAAGTATCGGTGCCGTTGTAAGTCTCTTCTTCAGTTCCTCAAATGCTGACTGGCAAGATTCAGTCCACACAAATTCTTCATTATTCCTTGTGAGCTTCGTCATCGGCTCAACAATCCTGGCGAAGTCCTTCACGAATTTTCGGTAGTAGCCAACTAAGCCCAAGAAACTTCTGATTTCAGCAACTGAACTTGGTGTACTCCACTTCTCAATAGCAGCTATCTTCTTTGGATCCACCAAATTTTCTTCTCCTGTGACAACATGGCCTAGAAAATCTACCTTGTCTAAGAAGAATTCATATTTAGATAGCTTACCATAGAGCTTCTCCCTCCTTAAGGTTCCCAGAACTTTCCTCAGGTGCTCTTCATGCTCTTCTTCGGTCTTCGAGTAGATCAGAATATCATCGATGAAGACAACAACAAACTGATCCAGATATTCATGGAAGACCTTGTTCATAAGTTTCATGAATACCGCAGGGGCATTCGTCAATCCAAACAGCATGACCAAAAATTTATACTGACTATATTTGGTGTTGAATGCCGTCTTTGGAATATCCTCCTTCCTGACCTTGATTTGATGGTAGCCAGATCGAAGGTCTATCTTTGAGAATACCTTAGCTCCACTTAGTTGATCAAACAAATCATTGATCCGGGGCAGAGGGTACTTGTTCTTGATGGTGATGTTGTTCAGTGCCCAGTAGTCAATGCACATCCGCACAGTCCCATCCTTCTTGGGCACGAACAAGACAGGTGCTCCCCAGGATGAGGCTCCATCTCTGATAAATCCAAGGGCCTTCAGCTCATTGATCTGGTCCTTCATTTCCTTGGCCTCCTTAGGGTTGACTCTGTAGCATCCCTGAGAAATAGGGGAAGAGCCGAGAACTAGGTCGATGGTGAATTCTACATCTCGATTCGGGGATAATCCTGGAAGACTATCAGGGAAGACGTCCATGAATTCTGCTATGATAGGATGAGGAGGTCTGGGTTCTTCGGTGATAGAGGAGTAGGTAATACCCTCCATATCTTCCGGGCACGAGAGATTTCAAACTCGGGCTCTCTAGGTGGGCTGAAGACTACACATCCTCTGTGACAATCTATCAGCGAATGTTGCTTACTTAACCAGTCCATTCCTAGGACTACATCATAGTTAGGTAAGGGAATCATAAGTAATGGTGCTAAAACTTTGTCTCCTAAGATAGTTATAGGGCAGTTACAGGTCTCAGTGATGGGTATGGGTCCACCACCAGTCATAACTCTACATATCTTCTTGCTAAATCTCGTAACTAGGTGGTGTGCAGAGATGAATTTTGTTGCTATAAAACTGTGTGATGCACCCGAATCAAATAATGCTAAAGCAGGATGCGTATGCACATAAATAGAAGCTGTGATGACATCAGCGGTAGGTTTCTGCTCTGGCTCTTGCTCATCTGCTGTTAGGGCAAAAGCTCGCCCAGTCTTCTGTTGGTGTTGCCCAAAATGTTGTTGCTGAGTGGGTAGGGGAACCTTCTGCTGTGTTGTTTCAGTCCGGTTAAATGCCGTGGGGCAGTCCCTTACTTGGTGGGTGGCAGACCCACAAACTAGGCAGTGTCCTAGCCTTTTTCCTGCAGATGTTCGTCTGATGTCCTGGCCTCTTGCAGAAATTGCAGACAGGAATCTGCTTCTGAGACGCTCTGTCATTGGTCCTCGCTTGATGGTGCCGCTGGTGGTGGTGAGAAGGCCTGTTGTTATTATTGTGGTTGGGCCTCTTCTGGTTACTCTGGAAGTTGCTAGTTCCAAAATACTCCCTTTTTGAACGAGCAGGCTGACTCTTCTCTATATCCTGAGCTCGTATTAGGATCTTCTCGTACGTTTTGGCGCCGCCTGCGATCACAGGGGTACGAATCTCTTCCCTCAGTCCATACCTGAATCTTTGAGCACGATCGGCGGGGTCAGCAACCAAGTTCTTGGCAAAGCGACTAAGTTGACCAAACTCTACCGTATATTCACCAACCGTCATGTTCTCTTGCTTCAGATTCTAGAATTGTCTTTCCATCTCCCGCAACTTTGATGTTGGGAAGAACTTCCTGCGAAACAATCTCTTGATGGTGTTCCAGTCAAGCTGCCTGTCCTGGAGTCGGGTTCATTCCGATACCAGGTGCTTGCTACATCCAGCAGTTGGAGTCCTACAGCTTCAACTTGAAGGTCATCTGGAAGTCGAACAACGCTGAGGAGACGCTCCATACTGTCGAGCCATTCATCGGCATAGATGATTTCCTCGGTTCCTTTGAAAGGTCGAGGGCCCAGCTTCTTGAATTTCTTAATATCGCTGACTTTAGCAGGCCTTGGTTCAGATTGGGCTGCTTCTCCTCTCTCATATGCAGCCATAGCCACATTGTGGGCATTCTCCATGCCTTCTCTCATAATCGTCGTCTGTTCGTGACGAGCTTCAGCTTGAGTTCTCTGTGCCTCAAGTACTCCTTGTAGCAGGCCTACGAGGTCGGTGGGGTCCACGGGCACTGGTGGGGTAGCTGGATCGGGTACTACCGTAGGGGCTTGTTGTTCAGTCCAGACAGATGTAGGATCTGTCACTTGAGTAGTAGTATAAAATCCACGGGGTGCTGGTGCATTATGGGGATGGTCGGTCAGCTGCCGAGGCGTAGGATCCGGACTTGGTTGAGGAGGTGAGGTGTGATCGGGTGATAACAACCCATCGCCAGCAGTGTTGGTCTTGTCTGTGGCCGTACTCTGGAAGGTTTAGGATTGCAAAACATAAGCAAGGTAGCCTACCGATCTATAACAAACAAAAATATTTATTTATAATATATTTCGGTCCAATATTGTGACAAATTAATGTTCTAGTGTTCTAAATGTTTCTAGATATGTTTACCTAAGTTGTTGATCAGACCTGCATGGGCCACCACTAAAAATATGTCACGACCCGGTTCAAAATTATTGGGTCGAATCGAATCATGCCCACCTTGCACCGTTGTGAGACGGCGGCAGTAAGTTGTATCCACTTGCAGGTAATCTCAACAACACAATATATTTGTCACAACTTCTAAAATTATGAATATTAAAAACTTTGTCCAACAGAAAGATACATCTGATAATATAAAACTGATATAGTTGTCTTAAATTCAAACATCATAACTAGAAAGGAAATGGCATCATCTAAATAGTTGGCTCATCAGCCCCGAGATCAACATCCTCCGATTGGGACTCTGGCAGCACAGCTGGGTAAAGCTCCGGATCGTAATAGCTATTAATCAATAGCTCAGCTTCATCAATGGAACCTATTGGGGTGGGGATCCAGTCATGAAAGGAGCAAAGTACAATTATGAATATCTAACAATTCAACTAATAATTAGAAATTTATAATTTTAAACAGTTTGAAATACTTGAACAATAATTTTCAGCAATTTTCCACAATTGAAAACAATGTGATTTGAGTATGTAATGCTTATGACCGGCTTGGGTTGTACAATAGTATCCTAGCGATACGATACGGCTTATCCCCGTGTGTAAGAGGGGTAAGCTCGCATAATTATGCAATATGAAGGTATTGGTCATAAAACATTACATTACTCCCCCAATATCCCACAATCAATAACAATCAATACTCTAAAAGAGAGTTCCGTATAGCAATGTGGTTTAAGCTTGTAATATTACAATTACTAATTAAATTGAAAAATAAACACAACCGTAATTGCCTTGTTTTATGACTGGATTGGAAGTCGGTACCGGAAAAGCCAAACTTGTCCTTGAAATCCTACAGTTGAGAAGTTCTGACATAGAACCATCATCATTGTACCATATCTAGGTATGCTAGTTACAATCTCTAAAATTGATCATAGTCAAGTTTTATGTTATTCTATCATAACACGTTAATCGATACGATTTAAAATCATTAATTTAACGAAATAAATAAGTTAACATTTATTGGAAAATTTTGCATTTTTCGATTATTTGGCAAAACTTTGTATTTTGTAATATATCTAAAACTAGATTTTTTCTTTAAATGAGAAAAACGTGAATTTATTAAATAATACAAACTTATATTTTATTATTAAATAAATGTGGGAAATTTTATTTAATTTTCTATATAAAATAAATATTCAATTTATTATTCGACACGTTTATCGATAACTAACGAAACCAGAAAAATTAAAAGAAACCAAAACTATACTACACAATTACAAAACCACAGAGAAAGAAATAAAGACTGGGCTTATGCCCTTACAACACTTTACATAAATTAAATGAATTAAAGTAATTAAATTTTTGGTGAACTCTGAACGCCGGGAAGTGGACCATTCAGCAGGCCGAGGCCCTGCACTCAAAATACTATTGGCCAGTAACAAGTTCTAAAATAATAATTTACTTTAAAATATAAAAATATGGTAAGTCTCAAACTTGGTCCAAAGTGTCATGTTGCATTCTAGCTTATGCCTCAACGTCCGAAAATTCCGATTTCGTTTGCATTTCGCTAGGGCCCTTGGACCGATATGGTCGTCGCCCAAAAGTGGTATCCGAAAGTCAACCAACCCAAAAACCGTCAAATTTCAAGAACTGAACTCAAGAAATAACCAAAAGGTTTTCAAAATATTTTAGAAAAAATGGGCAGCAACTCCTTTGTAATCGGGATAACCCAATAATGGGAAGATAACAACCAAAATATTCCAAACCAGGAATAACACCAACACCAAAAATACATAACTGGGAAAATCAACAAAAATCCCTCTCAAAGCCATATATATATATATATATATATATATATATATATATATATATATATATATATACAAGAATGAATCAACAGAGCTTAAGCCACCTATACATGTGTTCCAAGAAACAACAAAACCCAAATCCGAGAATCCGAACTCACAATCAATCGAACTCGAAATCGAAAACCGATTTTCAGAACGGACTATTCCAAATCAAAGTCGGAAATAACATAACTAAATCAGAATAGGAATCAGAATACGAAACCCAAATTCACAGCATAAATTTTGAATTTAAAATCGAAAAACCCAACGAACAAATTTTGACTTAGAAATCAGAACTAAATATGCAACAATCGAATCCCATAGCGGGATCGAGACCGAGTCATCATCGACTCTACGGGAGGGACACAGGGGCACAAAAATATACCTCGGATGCTCGGCTAGAGCTCTCAGATGTAATTTAGGGAAGAAATCGAAATCCCGCGAACTCAGAATAATCCAGAACACGCGGACAGCGGATTGTGGCCACGAAAACAGTAGATCGGAACCCGCAAAATACTGTGGACAGTGGGTCGGGGCACCGGACAGCCGCGGGGACAGGGACTCGGCCCGGAGGGGCGCGCGCAAGCGGCGATCGGCCGGTGGCCGGCGGTCGGACTGGCCGCGGGTGGCTCGGGGACAGCGGAGAAGGCCGCTCGGTCGGGATCGACATCGGGTTGGGGCCGACAGCGAGGGGCTGGCGTGGGAACGACGACAGAAGGCCGCTCGGGTTGGGGCTCGCCTGAGCTCGGGTCGTCGGAAGAAATTTAGGGATTTTGGGAGAATAGTTGAGGATGAAGGATGGAGAGTGGAGAAGAAAATGGGGGTCTTTATAGGAGTGGGGAGCTAGGGTTACGGAAAGGAAGAGGTGCGCCGATTTTGAAAGAGGGAAGGGCTCGAGCTTTCAGGAATGGGTCGGCTGAAGAGTAATCGAAAGGGATGAAGAAATGATAATAGTTATGGAAAGGAATAATAAAGAAATTTCTTTTAAAAGAAATATAGTATATAAAGGATAGCTAGTAACTTTAAAAAATGAAAACCTATATTGGTTTAGGTTTCAAAATTGGATCGAGACGGGTTCGGGACAGGTCAGGCCAAAGAATAATAATAATATGATTTTTTTTCTAATTATAATAATAAACTAACCAATCTAATTTGCAACCAAAAATAAAATAAATCCAAAAATTTACGGGTTTCACAAATTTACAGGGTTTCTTAGTGTTCTAGAGTAAACAATATATATACATTAATTCTTTGCTTCTAGGCTATTCTAGGTCAAACTAAGACAAACTAAGTCAAACTGGGTCAAAGGTTGACTTACAGTTGACTTTGGTCAACTACTAGTCCACTCTGGATTAAACTAAGTCAAAGCTAGTCCCTATAATCATCCACATGGTCAACTGATCAATTTCAGTGATATAAAATTACTGGAATCAATGGATCTCAATTTCGATCCACGGATCTCAAAATACGAACCAAAAGAGAAGGATTATAACAATGGTGAAAGATAGGAGAAAGTCTACAGATGTTGTCGGATGATGAAACAAACATCACCAACATGTCCAGAATGGTCGAAATAGCTCAAATAGCCTACCCATAAGTCCAATTTGGATACACGGACAAAAATGTAATTTTGGGTCAAAACGGTGTCAGTGTCGGACCCACTTTGCACCAAAAAATGTGCCAGGATGAAATTCCTCAAAACCTAGAAAAATATATGTCCACGGATCCAGAATGACGATACGAACTCAACGGTATATCCAGAATTGGATTCCGATGAGTCGATCTCAAAATGGTCCGTTGACCAGGATAGTAGAATTTCGATTTGCACAAAAATGCGTGCCAGAGCCAATGTCCACAAAACTCAACAAATTATATGTCAACGAGTCTAGAATGACGATACAAACTCAATGGTATATCCAGAATTGGACTCCGATGAGCCGATCTCAAAATGGCCCGTTGACTCGGATATTAGAATCCGATTTGCACGGAAATACGTGTCAGAGCCAATGTCCACAAAACTCAACAAATTATATGTCAACGCGTCCAGAATGATGATACGAACTCAACGGTATATCCAGAATTGGATTCCGATGAGCCGATCTCAAAAAGATCCGTTGACTCAGATTGTGGGGCCCGCCTTGTACCGAAATTCGTGTCGAGGCCCACGTCCTCCAAATCTAACAAACGTTATATAAAATCGTGCCAGAAGGTTGCCACAAGTCTACTGGTGGGTCAAAAATTGAATCCAGAGTCCCGAATTCAAAATTATGAATTCGGACGGCCTACTTTGACGTCAAATTCAACCAACCAAACAAGCTCACAATGAAATGAAACTTAAGAGACAGGAAGAGGGGTATACCAGCTGTGCAAAAGAACTGGTGGCACGCTAAACGGAGCTGCAACGGGGGAGATACGGGTACACGAAGTTGGCTCCACAAAGCTGTCCAAAATATACACAATTTAAAGGGTCAACTTGGTGGCCGATTTTGACATTACGAACGTTGAGGATGAAACTTGAGGGGAGTGAAAATCTATATACCAAGATTATGACGGAGCAAAGAGTTTGTCGATCCAACGATCGAATTTTTTGAAGAATGCATGCGAAGTCGCTATGACGGAGCATGATTTCTGAGTTCGATACCGCGCGTGTCACGACAGAAACCCGTGCCAAACGTACGAATCGGCCAGACGGCGCGTCGGGGAAGACGGTGGCCGCCAAAGGGAGGTGTGACTGGGGTCGCCCGGCTATGGGTGGCCGGCTACGGCGGCGCGCGGTGGCACAGCTGGTGCCAGAGCTGCTGCTGCTGCCTTCACATCTGCTACTGTGCTACTGCTGTTGCCCTGGCGCACGCATACGGGCGTCGCCGGCGGTGGCACGCGGTGTGTGAGGCCCGACGGTGGTGGCGCGGGGTGCACATACGGCTGCGGCAGCAGCAGCAGCCCATGGCTGCTGCCATGGAGAAGGGGAAAGAGATGAAGGTGAAGGAGAAGATGATGATGGTGGTGGGTGAGGAGATGAAGAAGAAGAAAAAAATAATGATAATGAAGAGGAGGTGTGGTCGGCTGGGGGTAGGGTGCTGTTGATGGTGATGGGTGAGGGGGTGGTGAGTGTAAGTAGATTTAAGGAGGAGAGAAAAAGAGAGTTATATATAAATATATATTATATATATATATTTAGAAAGAGAGAGAAAGAGATATTTAAATAGTAAAGAGAGAAAGAGAGATATTTTTGTGTAGGGAGAAGGAGTGATATATTAGTGGGGTGTATGGGTAGTCATGTGAGGGGTCATATAAAATTGGGTTCGATGTTGGGTCAAATTTGGACAAGTTTGGGCTTGGAATGATTATAATTATAAATTTAAATCATTTATAATCATGGATGAAATAGGAACACACGGAAGGTCAATTGGGTGGCACTCAAGTGGCACGTGCATAGTAGGCTCAAAACAGGTCAGAACCATATATTGGGTCGATCAGATTGGACCGATGTTGGGCCCTGAAATTAAATTGGAAGTTAAGTCACAAATTACGGCAGACGATAAATTGGCCAAAATTGACCCGAAAGTTGCGCGATACAAACAGAGTACAAGGGAACAAGTTTGAGTGGGACATGATATATCAAAATGGAGATAATCTTGTCTACTACAAATTCATGAAGAGAGTTTCCAGAGACTGACATCTCTGACGCTGCAGAAATCAAAGTCATGGAAAAGTGCATTTAATGATAAAAAATAATCAAATAAGAATTATTATCGAAAATAATTCTTTTAGAAAAATCAAAAATAAATCCCTAAAATTCAGGGGACTTATATCCTACCCACCTTATAAGAATTTCGTCCTCGAAATTAAAGGTTGGTAGTGGGGTTTTAACAAGATAGAAGGTTTAAGCAATATGTTAGGCACGATCAAAGAACAACGAGTTTTTGCACGATCAAGATAATCAATTCAAAATTATTCAGACACGATTAGGGATTTTGCCACGATAGAATCATGATATGAACAAAACTATATATATGCACGATTTAAGGAATAAGTTAAGTCATAGGGGCACAATCTTGGTGACGATTAGGAGAATGAAAGATATAAATGAAGTTCAAGTACGGGGTGATCTGTAGCACTTAGGTTTGATGAAAATCAACCTCAAAGTCGCACAAGCCCGATCAAGATAAAGAGTTAACCATGACCAAAACAAGATTTGGCACAATTTGAGATTTAAAGCCACAGCTTTGTAGGCACACAGTACGAAGCCGTGACTAAGAAAATCTGGAATCGTTCGGTTACGATCAAATCAAAATCATGCCAAAATATCGATTAATATGATCCAGCTTGATGAAATTAGATTTAGGGTTATCGATAGGCATAATCAAGATGAAAATAACGTGATTAGACATTGTTAGGAATAATCAGATGTTTAGCACAAACATTGATCAATGATTAACCATCTGGTCATGAGTGAAATCAAGACTCGGATGCGTTCATAATATTTGGAATGACTAACCACTCAGGCACGATTTAGAAATAAGCGACAAAAATTTTAAACCTAGTCATGATCACGAATGAAACCTAAGCACGAGTGACTAAAGAATCAAATTTTAGGTACGATAGAAAATCTATTTTGACACAGTCGTGATTGGAGATCAAGATTTTTAGCACGATTTGTGGGTTAAGATTATCATGATCATGAAAATCAAAGTCGTATAGTCATGATCTGAATCAAGGCTAAGAGAAGCGAACGGGGAACAAAATTTGAGTATAAAATGATCGGTAGTTAGATTTGATGGAAAATCGGACTCTAGATCGCATAAGCACGATCAAGATCCAAGTTTAGTTGTGAATGATGATAAAATCATGATTTCGAAATCAAGGTCTTATAAGCACGATTTATGAAGAAATCCAAGTCATTTAGGCACGGTAGAAATTTATTCTGACATGATCAATTTTCAATTCTAACACGACTAATTTCGTAGTCACACTAGTTAGTCATGATCGAAAATCAAAAAAGATTAGGCACGATCTAGAGGCAAGGTAATATGTATAGTCATGATCGTTAAAATAAGATCAAGGGATTTAAAGTCGTTTTAGTCATGCCAGGTCGTATATGCACGACTAATCATAAGGAATTTATATATAATCAGGAAATCAAATCAAGGTCGAAAAGAGTTTAGGCACGAGTGTTCAAAATCCAAACATGATCAAAATCGAAAGTCATAGCACGAGTGGTAATAGCATTGAAATCCAATTACGATAAAAGATTTTTCTCAACACGATCTAAGTTGATCGATTTTGTGAGTAAATCAGAATTGGGCAAGACGGAGAACAAGGTCATATAAGTCTGGGCACGAGCATCCAATGATGGAAATCCAGGTCACAATTGAATTTAATCCAAATGAGTACGATCTAGGTTATGGATATGATCAGAGATATGACCAAAGTCGATTGGACGCGATCAAGGGAGTTGGGATTCAACAATATTGAAAACTCAAAGGATGATTCTAGGATATGGAACAAGTCAAATTCCCTTTTGATAGGAAAATCAAAAGACAAGGTTTCATAGGGAAGCCACGTTAATCATCTTTCTTTGATACCATAAAGTTTATCTGATCATCATTTGTCAATCATACCTTTATCTCACAAGTCCAAATATGAAAATCAACCTTTACAAGACTGCTACCAAAATTATACCCTTCTGTCATGAAGATTGGATCTTGTCATGATTACCATAGGTATAATTCCTAAATTCCAAAATATAGATCTCAACACTATCCACTTAATCATCTTTAAATCCAAATTCTTCCACCTTGTCCTAAATTGGATCCGAAACCCCCTAAATCAAGTTTATAAAATCCCTGAACTTATTCAAATCACGCTCCTCGTATCATTCAAATCTAATATCACTAGGACTTACAAAACTTATTCTCCATTATAAAATCAACCTTTATATTTTCTTCAACGTACACTTTCAAACATTATTCATCTATTTTTTTATATATTACCATAAAATCTCTATTTTTTTACTCCAAATCTTTGTGTTCTCTATCCTCTTTCCTGTCTTCTCCAATTTTGTATCATCATCGCATATAGTTAAAATCTCTTCTCCATTATTAAATTCTAATTTTGCATTATGACGTTAATGTGAAATATCTCGAGAATCAATAACCTAAAATTATCCAAATTCAAAAAAATATTTCGATCTCGGATATCCTCGTCAGTTTCTAAACTATATCCATAAAATATAAATGTTCTAACCATTAATGTACATTATATTGTCCTTCTCATTTGAAATCCTCCTACGTTCTTTCCAAGTGATTCATCCTCCTAATTCTCTAGTAAATTATTTCTAAACTGATTATATCAACCTCATGGTTTTATTTCCAATCTCAGTCATACCTTCATCTCAAAATTCTATTATAAGGTCCAACATCTCATATTCCTACAAAGATACCACTTGATAACAAATTTGTTTTTCAAGCCAGATGATTTACGATACTTCCTCGCCTTTCCCAAGGTAAAGAGATACAAGAGCTCAAAAAGATTTCATAGTATAGATAAAAAAAGAAGTAGATACGAGGTAGTTGATTGGTTTAATCAAGACATGCTTAATCAAGACAAAGGAAATAATGGTAAGATGGAGAAAATCATCATACGATGAGAGAGAAAAAAGAATGATAAAAGAAGAAATAATAGTAGGAATTGTTCTTACTCAATAGGTCAAAACAAGTGAATCAATTTAAGATATGCTCTGATAACCATATACGTCTATCCAAAATTATGTTGCCAGAATTTCTGTCACGCCAGTAAGCATAGCTGCAATAAACGATGGAGTCCATAACTATGGTATACACCCTATAATCATGTCATCTAGATTCTTTACCACGCCAACCAGTATGGCTGCAAGAAAATCTAAATTCCATAACTAGGATAGTATACCCAAAATCAAGCTCCATGTCCTCGTCATGCTAGGTTGTATGACTGCAATAAATTCTAAACTCCATAAATAAAGTAGACATTTACCCCTCTTATCGTACTCATCAAATATGTTATCAGAATATATCTTAACTCAATTCATAAAAACTTATCTAGAAACAAAATCAAAGTCAACAACGAACATCAAGATTCAAAATTTTCATCAACGAATCAAGGACAATAAATGGAAACAAGCGAAAACAGATTCTGAGGTAGGGTTTAGAGGGGGTTCTCAGGGGATGTCCCAAAGGTATTATCTAGGCCAAAATCTAAAAGTCTGGAATATTATCTAAAACAAATCTCAACCTAGAAGGTATATAAGTTGAACTTCTACATTCTAGTTCCCTCTGGGGTCTATAAACACATCCCAATGCAAGAATATGGTTCGATAACAGACAGATATTTCAAAATCAGGATAAATAGAAGCAAGTGGAAAAAATAGGCTCGAAAAACTTTCGAAATAAGGCACGAAGGGGTCATCCCTGGAATCTATCAAGAGTTCCTAATATGTGACTAAGTACCAAAATTCTAAAATATTCTATGACTAAATCTTAATCTTAGGGCAGGCTCGCAGTAGTACAGATAAGCTCAAGTACTACCATGACTTCACATTAATAGCAAACATAGATCTGCATGGGCCACCACAAAAATGTGTCACGACCTGCACCCGAATATACGGGTACGAATACATGGGCCACGCCCAGCCTACGCCGCAGTATCGGCGGTAGAGCGCTGTCAAGTACCCAATACTAACTACAATACCTAAAAGATCCATAACTATAAAAGTACTCAAATCATATCACAAAAGCTAAAAAAGATAAGATAAGAAAGATAACCATATCACTAGAACAACTAGAATCTGCAGAAAGATTATATGAGACAAGAATATAACTACCAGACCTAGAACTCAAGGGAGACAACTCACGATGAAGAATACCGAGAACCACCCCAGCTAGCATCATCCTGAAGTCTAATAATGAGGGCATAACACTCCTAAAATATTGTCAACATATCCAGTCAGGATGGAAACGAGTACATAAACTAATAGCAGTTCCATATGAATTGACAAATTCTATAAGAGACAATTATAATGAAATACCATATGAAATATCAAAACTAAAATATAAACTAGATATGTAGAACTGGATATCATGTCAGGGTATAAAATACTGGAATATAGAACAGTACAGTAATATCTGATGTATAATGTAAACATAAACAGTGCCTTGAGATATTAGAGCATTATATGATCGGCTTGGGTCACGATCGGGCCCTTCCATTTGACCGGCTATGGTACAAGAACAAGCACAGGTAAACCTGGAGATCAGGCCGTCCAAAATGGAAAGCTATGGTGAAAGTAGTATCAGGTCAGACTTTACCCTACGTGAGGCGAGGGTAAAGCTATGATGCAAGTATTAACCAGTGGGGTATGATCACATAACCTCTAATAACTCCTCATCCCTGAGTAGTATAATGGATCTGGACATGCCACGTCATGATACGAGATTCTCTAAGAGGGTAGCAAATTCCCTTAGGAATCAGCGTCTATACAAGTACAAGAAAAACAAGATCGAACAATATACCAATATACCATGGTAACCCAGGAATGACATCTCATGACAGGATCTGACGTATACTAGTCCGTGTGCCATCGTGTCGGGAATCAAGTAAAATACTACAACTGAATCGGATATAGCAGATATCAAGACAATAAATACTATCAGAGAATGTACTCGCCTGCAGTCCTGAGCAATAAGTGAGGGTCGATGCCTGAACTGACGTCACAGAGACCTATTATGAATTTACAGGGTTACTTAGTGTTCTAGAGTAAACAATATATATAAATACATTAATTCTATGCTTCTAGGCCTATTCTAGGTCAAACTAAGACAAATTAAGTCAAACTGGGTCAAAGGTTGACTTACAGTTGACTTTGGTCAACTGGTCAACTCCTGGTCCACTCTATGTTAAACTAGGTCAAAGCTAGTCTCTATAATCATCCACATGGTCAATTGATCAATTTTAGTGATATAAAATCACTGGAATCGACAGATTTCAATTTCGATGCACGGATCTCAAAATACAAACCAAAAAGAGAAGGATTATAACAAATGGTGAAAGATAGGGAGAAGTCTACAGATGGTGTCGGATGATGAAACAAACATCACCAACGTGTCCAGAATGGTAGAAATAGCTAGAATAGCCTATCCATAAGTCCAATTTGGATACATGAACAAAAAGGTAATTTCGGATCAAAATGGTGTCAGTGTCGGAACCACTTTGCACCAAAAATATGCCAGGATGAAAGCCCTCAAAACCTAGAAAAATATATGTCCACTAATCTAGAATGACGATACGAACTCAACGGTATATTCGGAATTGGATTCCGATGAGTCGATCTCAAAATGGTCCGTTAACCAGGATAGTGGAATTCCGTTTTGCACGAAAATACGTACCGGAGCCAATATCCACAAAACTCAATAAATTATATATCAACGAGTCTAGAATGATGATACAAACTCAACGTAATATCCAGAATTGGATTCCGATGAGCCGATCCCAAAATGGTCCGTTGACCGGGATATTGGAATTCGATTTGCACGAAAATGTGTGTCAGAGCCAATGTCCACAAAACTCAACAAATTATATGTCAAAGAGTCCAGAATAACGATACGAACTTAACGGTATATCCAAAATTGGATTCCGATGAGCTGATCTCAAAAAGACCCGTTGACTCGGATTATGGGGCCAGGCTTGTACCGAAATCTGTGCCAGGGCCCACGTCTTCTAAATCTAACAAACTTTATATGAAATCATGCCAGAACGACGCCACGAGTCTACTGGTGGTGTCAGAAATTGAATCTGGAGTCCCGGATTCAAAATTAGGATTTTACAAGTTGAAAATTATAAATTCGGACGACCAACTTTGGCGTCAAATTCAACCAACCAAACAAGCTCACAATAAAATAAAACTTAAGGGACAAGAAGAGGGTTATACCAGCTATACACAAGAACTGCTGTCATGCCAAACGGAGCTGCGACAACAGAGATACGAGTACACGAAGTTGGCTCTACAAAGCTGTCCAAAATATACATAATTTAAATGGTCAACTTGGTGGCCGATTTTGACATAGCAAACGACGAAATTAACAGATGAAACTTGAGGTGAGTGAAGAGCTATACACCGAGATTGTGACGGAGCAAAGAGATCATCGATCCAATGGCCGGATTGTCCGAAAAATACGGGCGAAGTCGCTGCGACGGAGCACGAATTCTGAGTTCGATACCGCGCACGTCACGACGAAAATCCGTGCCAAACGCACCTAGGGTCGCCCGGCTATGGGCGGCCAGCCACGACAGTGGTACGACGGCAGCGGCGCGGCTGCTGCCGGAGCTGCTACTGTTACCCTGGCACATGCGCGCGGGCGTCGCTAGCGGTGGCGCGCGGTGGCAGAGGCCCGACGTTGGTGGAGCGGGGCACGCCCTCAGCTGTGGCAGCAGCAGCCCATGGCTGCTGCCATGGAGGAGGGGAAGGAGATGAAGGTGAAGGAGAAGATAACGATGGTGATGGGTGAGGAGATGAAAAAGAAGAAGAAGAAAATGATGATGATGAAGAGGAGGAGTGGTCGGCTGGGGATAGGGGGCTGCTGATGGTGATTGATGAGGGGGTGGTGAATGTAAGTAGATTTAAGGAGGAGAAAGAAAGAGAGTTATATATAAATATATATTATATATATATATTTAGAAAGAGAGAGAAAGAGATATTTAAATAGTAGAGAGAGAAAGAGAGATATTTTTGTGTAGGAAGAAGGAGTGATATATTAGTGGGTGTATGGGTAGTCATGTGAAGGGTCATATAAAATTAGGTTGGGTGTTGGGTCAAGTTTGGACAAGTTTGTGCTTCGAATGAATATAATTATAAATTTAAATCATTTATAATCATGGATCAAATAGGAGCACACGGGAGATCAATTGGGTGGCACGCAAGTGGCTCGTGCATAGTAGGCTCAAAACAGGTCAGAACCATATATTGGGTCGATCAGATTGGAATGATGTTGGGCCCCGAAATTAAATTGGAAGTTAAGTCACAAATTACGGTAGACGATAAATTAGCCAAAATTGACCCGAAAGTTGTGCGATGCAAACAGAGTGTAAGGGAACAAGTTTGAGTGGGATATGATATATCAAAATGAAGATAATCTTGTCTACTAAAAACTCATGAAAAGAGTTTTCAGATACTGACATATCTGACGCTGCAGAAATCAAAGTTATGGAAAAAAGCATTTAATGATAAAAATAAGCAAATAAGAATTATTATCGAAAATAATTCTTTTAGAAAAATCAAAATAAATCCCTAAAATTCAGGGGGCATACACTTGTCAGGCTATATTTTGCATGTCTTAAACACTTAGCTTATTACATATTCACTTGCACACCTCACTAGCCAACAGCACTCTCTTATGCCTACTATAACACCATTTCACATGCATTGCACTTGGTTATATGCTGCACTTCACTTAGCTACTACATTAGGACATGTCCTATTTTGTATTTCTCATGTATCCTGATACCCACTTTGCCCTTACTTTGATATTTCACTGCAAGTAGCAAGTTGTAACCATTGCTCCACTTTATGCACTGCATTCCCATGTGCTGCCTGCTTTTGGCCAGTACAGACTTGGAAGAATACCCTGTATCATTCTACATTAGCCCTGCATTCACCATATTAGCCTGCATCACATGTTCCGTTCCCATACAGGCACAACACCCATGCATTTTATCTTGACACTTACCTGTACACTACTACTATCCTATTCTCTGCAACAAACATCATCACTTCACATTGCATACTGAAATTACCATAGACTGCATCAAACAATACATGCTTGCAGACTCATTAGCCATAACAGGTTGTACATCCCTGCATTGCATACTGAGCATGCTTGCACCTAATACATCCCCAATTCACTGTATTTTCTTATGCCACTGCTGCATATGTTTTGTATTGTAGATAAACCCCTGCATCTGTACTCATTAGCTGCATGCATACACTTCATGCCACTGCAATTGATTGCCTGCATTTCACCCTGTCAGCATTCACATTTCACACACACACACCTGTAACTGAACACATGTGTGCTAGCCTAATGTTACCTTGTGTTTTGTTTAGGATATTGTAGTTGAGGGCTTGCCTTAGCCCATTGCCCTTGGTTCTTATGTCATATATTATTTGAGATACCTATATATGTATACTATATATGTATGTTATATATGTGTTACATATATGAGAGGGTTATATATGTCTAAGGCTATAGGCATTGGATATATATACATTGATATATATATATGATATAGTACTATATGGTATCCTAGGGTAAGTAGGTCTATGGTTAGAATTATGACTAGCTTTAGATAGAGTTGACCCCCTTTGACTAGATAGATGACCAAATCCTAGATTTGACTTAGTTTGATAAGAGTTTACCAGAGTTGACCAAGGGTTAACTTTTGATGGAGAGGCCTAGTGGCATATAGAATGCATTATTTAACTTAAATATTCAATATTGAACTCATTATAACATGTATCTCATTAACTAGGACTCTGTGACTCCAGTTCGAACATCGATATACATTAGTTGCTCAGAGTATCAGGCGAGTACATTCTCTGTTAGTTTTTATTCATGACAGCATCTATATTGTCTACTTTACTTGATGCTGACACGTTGTTAACACAGATTGGTACTATATGGATCTTTTCATGAGATGTTATCCCCTCATCGGGTGTATCGGGTATTTTATGTTCATGTACTTCATCATGTACTCCTCGTACTCATATTTTTTCATGTACACACATGTGCCCTCATGTACTCTCATCTGCTCACATGTGCTTCATGTATAACTAACAATCATGTACGTAACATAATTTAAACGGATCCTTTTGTATTAATTTAGGGCGAGGGAGTAGAAGTGGTTGTGTGATTAAGTCTAACTAGTGTAATTATGTACATGTCTGTTATACCCTCACGTATAATGGAGTTACCATAGAATAAACATGTGCAAACCTAAACCGATCACATAACCATCTTGTGCTCTAAAACACTTATATTTATTATAGTTCATAGATTCTTTATTATATTTCATGTACTTAGTCTACTTATCTATATCTTCTATATTTCATATACTTCTTTACAGTACGTCATGTATTTTATTCTACTGTTAGCTCTATATTTTCTATCATGTTTTGGAATTGCTTTTAGAGATATGTGCTCGTTTCCATCCTGACTAGATAACGTTGAAAATTTTACAGAAAACTTGGAGGATTCCAGCTGGCCTAGAGGAGACAGTAGAGCTTGGGAGTAGACTGCTAGGACTGTTGGGTTGTGTCTTTTAGTTTTGTTATATATTTTATTGTACTCTGTTGTGGTGATTGTTAACACTTAAAACTCTTAAAATTATGGTTCTGTATTAAACTTTATGAACGTTCTCTCTATTTCATTTCATGCTGATATCCATCTTAGTTATTTTGTGATTGAGTTGTATCCTTCTGAGATTGTCCTCCGTTAGGAGAGTATATCTATAATAGATAGGTTCATTATTTATTGTTAGATATTTGTTGAGACCTAGGACAGTGTTCTACCACCGATATTGCGGCGTAGGCTGGACGTACCCACGGTCTCGTGCCCTTACACTAGGTGCGGGTCGTGACATATTTTTAGTGGTAGCCCATGTTGGTCGAGATTCGCATTAGTACGATGTCGTAGTAGCGTAACGACTTAGTCATACTACAGCGAGCCTACGATAGAATATAGAAAATAGGGTATTAGAATGAGAGGATACTCAATCAAAGTTAGAATTCTTGAAAGATTCCTGGGACGACCCTTGAGAATCTTATTTTGAACTTCAATTTGAAATACTTTTCTCTTGTTTCTGTTCACCCTTGCTCCTTGTTAATTGAATTTGATTTTGATGGTTCGTCGTTGATTTTTATTTTCATATCGAGATGAATGTTATGGCCTGAGTTACGGTATCGTCTGATAACATATATTGACGAGAACAACTGGGAAGGTAAAATGTCTACTTGGTTATGGAGCCTAGTATTTATCGCAGCCATATTAGCCGACGTGGCAGAAACATAGAGACCTGACTTCGGATGTATATATCTTGGTCATAAGATTTAGAATTACTTGCAGCTATATTAGTCGGCGTAGCGAGATTCCAGACGACATGATTATAGAGGTGCACACCCCAGTTATGGAATCTACCATTTATCGCATCCTTGCTTACTGGCATGGCGAGGATCCTGAGTAACATGATTTTGGATAGACACGTATGATTATCAGATTGTATTTTGAGAAGGTTCTTAACATATCATCTGTCTTTCACTTCTGTTATTATAGAATTGTGTTCCATCATCAATTAACTCAAGAGTAGGGATAATTTCAGTTATTTTAGTCCAGTTCCTTATAGAGCTTCATTTGTAGTCCTTTTATAGTGTGATGGTTTGATGGCTGGTAGTCTATCTGTATTCATGAAATGACAGTTAGCATTAGTATTGGAATAATAACCCATTGTAGATAATTCTTCTGTTATTTATAATAGTTACCAGTTTTTATAGATATGTAGAATGATAATCTGCCTTACAGCCTTTGATGATTTCTTATTTTCCCTCTATATTCCAGTATGGCACCCATGACCAGATCCCGTCCTCTCAGTATAGCTGCAGTTTCGGACATGACCGAGAGCGTGCTCCCACCTCCCATAGCTCAGGAGGTAGTGACCCCTCCGGCTGACCAGGAAGTAGTTGCACCTTCTGCCGTTGAGGAGGTGGTAGCAGCCTCACTAGAGAGTTTTTCTCCATCTCCTGTCATTCAGGAGAGAGCTGCAGTTTCGTCGAGACCGAAAGTCTTCCTCTGCCTCCTGGAGTAGTACCCTATACTATATTCTCAGAAGGTTTGATCCCTGATTGAGCTCAAATACTTGGACTTCTCCGGGATGTGTTAGAGACACAGAGAGTTCAGACCGAGATTCTGAGGGAGCAGAGCCAGAGGATCCAAAAGCTGTGAGACCTAGTAAATTTCCAAGTATGAGAGCCTAGTTCCAAGAGAGTGAGGAGCAGTATCCACCCAGAGCCTCAGGAGTACCCAGACCTTCAGCCTAAGCCATCCTTTCTAGTTCAGATTTCTGTCCAGCAGAGACCAGTTGAGCGAGTGCCTACCTGTGCTTACTGTAGAAAAATTGGGCATATATGGGCTGACTGTAGGAACAGGATAGGGTTGTACCTGTATTATGGGGCAGCTACCCACACGATGCGAGACTGTCCTATTACAGTATTCGCAGTCGAGGCCCGATTTCTAGGAGGGAGTACCAGCCACCAAACCTAGTTGGAGGTGAGTATTTGACCTAGACCTTAGTATGTCTTTTGATATGATTGATGCACCCCACCATTGCTTGTGTGTTTTTGGTACCTTGTGAACTGCCTTGTGCTATAGTATAGTTAGTGTAGCTAGTTGAGACCCCAGGTTGATATTGCATGTCATACCCATGTATGTTATTTCTTTTAATAAAATTGTATGACTTAGATAAGGTTTTCTTAGACCATGATTGTTGGGGGCATGACCCTAAGAAGAGCATGACCAACTTAAATTTTGAGGATAAAATTTTTCTAAGGGAAAAGGATTGTAACTACCACTTTCTAAAATGAGGATAATTTTTAACTTTTATAAAATTGATTATTTTTATTATTTTTATTTAATTAAATAAATTGTGTTAGTGATGTAATTTGGTAAAACCTTAGAATCATATTGGTTAGATATTAGTCATGACCAAGAGAGGCTTAGTTAGTGAGTTTAGACAAACCTTAAATTCATTCTAACTAGTTAGTTAATCCCCAATTAAGCTAAAACCAATTGGAATTTATTTTACTAAAACACTAAGTGAGAATTGGCCCTTCCTTATAAACTTGTCATGACAATTAGAAAGGGACTCCTTAAACTTTCTCCATTAGACCAAAACCCTAACCCTAACCTCAAGGGGCAGCCCACCCTCTATATAAAGCCCCACTTCATCATCTTCCTTCCTCTTTCATTCAAAACGTAACACTAATTTGAAGCTTTTCCTCCAAATTGCTCCTACACCATTTTCTCATCCAAATTTTCCCAAATTAGGTTCATTCTCTTCCCCTTTAAGTGGAGAAGACTCTATTGGCTAGCTAGGAAGGATTTGGAAGGATTTAGAGCCTTCAAGCTTGGAGGAGATTCTAGATCTAGAAACTTTTCATTGGGATTCCAACTCACAATTTGTAAGAGCCCTCTAAACCCTCTAAATTCATATTCCTTGTTATAGATGCATCCATTTAGGGTCCCTCTTGCATTAGGAAGAAGTTGGGTCAATTTTGGATTCGTTTGATGTACGTATCACGAGAATATCGAATACGCACACCAAGTGTTCGATAAAATACCTCTTAGGACTTTTTTGTCTAAATTGCAAATGTACTTATATAATATTGTTGCTAATATACTACATATGATGTGTGTATTATTCTGTGGGAATTTTGAGATGTTTTGATGGGTTAAATTTGTCTAAGGGAGGCTCGGGTGTGTTCAGTGCACTGTGTGGATCTGCCCGACTGCACAGAGCTCAGATATGGACATGTAGTTATAATTTTATATCCTAATCACTCATATAGTTATGTCTAGTGACTGAGCATGGACCATAGGCTCGGGGTTGTGAGCCATGGCCAATTGAAGCTATGGCAGCACTGCATATGATACAATGTACAGTTGAGCCCTTGCATTGATCTGTCCTTTGCATGCCCTGCTGTGCAGAGCCCTTCCTTGAGTTTGTATCATGTTATTCATCATCTAATCACCTAATTAACTTAGCCTTACACCTGTGCATCTGCCTACATGCTCATGTTGCTCAAAACTGGGTGAAATATTCAGTCCAGCCCCCTCTTTTGCACTGTCATGTTTACTTGGACTGGAACTACACTTATAATACATTGCTCTGCTACTTAGATGATGTCCTTTCCTTGTTCACTCATTACACTTGATGAGAAACTATCTATTCTTTATTTCAGACCCTTACACTGTATATTGAATTATAGATTGCACTGCACTCCTCATGTCCCCTACATGTTCGACATTCATACATTACACTTCCCCTTCCCACACATGTTAACCTCATTGATAATTAGAGACTGCCAACAACTAACCATTACTCCTTGTGTTCAGACCTAATATTATTATGTATCAAAGATAATTTGGAGGGTGAAGGCTTGAAAAGAGTTGGACATTCACTCCTTTAGAGTATCAGAGATGTGTAGATGTCCTGCATCATATTCACATCTGTCCATAGACCCTGTCCCATTTTTACTTGGCAATAGCTTTTAGAATTTTGTCCTAAATCTCTCGACTGCCCAATTCCTTTTTAACTTCAGTCCATATTCAACTTAAGCTATGTTTTATCCACTCAAAATGAGGTCGAGTCCCCATTATATGTTAGCCTATATTTCCTTCAGTTTTTAGTCTATATTATTTGTTCTTTCCTACTGAACCTTTGAGTTTAGTCATTGCCATTCATTTAAAGCTCAAGTTCAAATACTTTACCTTGTCCAGGTTGTATATTAGTTCAGTTATCTGTATGTGTTCAAAGATAAAGGGAGGATGAGGCTCGATTTAGAACTTTACATTCATGGGTATACTCACTTCATTCACTTTGGGTATCTGACCCTCTTGCAGGATTAAGTTTATTTGATGTTCAGGTTATATCCAGATTTCCATGTTATGAAGTATCTATTCTATATACTCATATGTTTGGATGTCCAACACTTGGTTGATGCCTATATACATACATGAATGTATTGTTCAATCTTATCCTCATATCACCCCCTCATATGCTTCCTATATGTTCAGTTACATATACATATTATCCCCTCCCTTTTGTTTAGTCAAGCTATTTTGGTTCTTCCCCCTCCTCGATCGATTACCTGACCATCTACTTTATATTTATGCTATTCCAAACCATCTTTCCATTCATGATCCAGACCTGAACATCATTGTTCAGTGAGTTACTTGCTAAATTCTTTGGTTTAGCCTTCATACTCTTTATCCTGCACTCGTTAGTATCTTGAGCCAATTGTACATGCTTCACTGTATATTGACCATTACATTACCTGCATACTTAATTCACTGCATACATTGATACATTTCATTCATATACACCTAGCATTCACTGCATTCACTCTATCCTTCACTGCAAATGTGAAATCATGCCATACTCCTCACTGTTTTTAGTATCAGACAATATCTTGCCCTATATGTGTTTGCCATTAAAATTCTTTTATTGCAAATTCTAATACAAATAGAACAGTGTTACAATATAGGACTTAGATGTAGTCCTAAGAGTACACTTTTGTTTATCTGGGTACCTTGTGCCGATGGAGTGAGTGGTAATGCGTTGACTCTGTTAACGATCTGACGACGGTTATCGGTTCTCTGAAGACTTAGATTGCTCTGGGTGCTGGAGCTTGCTGAGAGGAGGAAGACGTTGAGTGTCTGTATCTGCCTCTCTGGTGGTATGTTCGTTCGTTGTGTATTCTGTCCGTGTGTGAGAAGGAAATGATCCCTCTATTTATAGTTTTGCAGGCTGGCTGCTCATGCGCGCATGTAGGATGCGCCTGTACGCAGGGACGCCACGTGTTGATTACTGATGGAGGCGCATGAACGATGCGCCCTGATCAAGGGGTTGACTTCTTCATGTTGCTGTTGTGAATCGGCACGTAGCAGAGAAGAAGATCTTTCTGTTGCTGAGATCTTGCGTGAGTTGAGTCAAAGGACACGTGCCATCGACCCATGGCTCGGAGATCTCGGATTTGATGGAAGAATGATCTGGTAGGATGCGCCTAGGATTGGACGCATGAGGAGACTTCGGCTCGTAACCTTTAGGAGTCACGAACCATTCTGGGCGCATGGCTTTTGAGGCGCATGTGAGGCTTTAATGGTGACTTTCCTTCTGTCTTTAGGGATCAGTGAAAAGTCTGAAGCGCATGGCTTTTGAGACGCATACAGATTTGGGCGCATGGCTGCAGAGGCGCATGCGAGTGGTTGAGTGGCCACGTGGCAGTAGCCGTCAGAGGAAAGTAATGATGATGCTGATGCTGGCGACGCTTCGTCTTCTGAAAAAGCTGTCAACTGTTCAGACTTTGGGAGTCGTGCTGCCAACTCTGTCAGTTCGACATTTAATGTTTTTGACATTCGATGGACAGCTGAGTGGGCGCATCGATCGACGTTCCACTAGGCGTATGGGGGACGTATGGGGGCACATCCCCTGTGATGCGCTTGGTGCTGAATGGCGCGTCTGTGTGATGCGCGGTCTGGCCGGCGCATCCGCTTCGTGACACATTCTTTAATGATGCGACTGTTACGTTCTTCGAGTGCTTTAAATATTCGTTTTGACTTGGCTGAATTCGAAGCGTCCGATTCATTCATTTAATGCAAATTCATTGCACGGAATTCGGAGAGCCATCCACTTGGCGCATGGGTTTGATTTGCCCGGCCTATAAATAGTAGCATGGAGAGAGTTTGCTTCTCGTTCTCTCACGTTCTTCCAACATGAACTTGTTTACTCGGATGCATTCTGTTGACGAGATGCTCCCGAGGGTGAAGATGCGACGCCATGTCTTCATTGATGCACTTAAAGGTGACTGTTACATCCAAAAGTCGGAGTCGAAGGCTTTCGAGGCAGGCGGAAGGTGCCTGTTGTATCCAAAGATAGGGATGCTCGAGCCTCGTCTTCGTTGTGCAGGAAGAGCCATAGATCAGAATGGCGGTGCTGCGGCTTTGGGGGCTCTTTCTTTCTTCAAAGTGGGCGTTGCCCACTCTGGTGGTGTTGAAAGCTGCTCCTTTAGCCGCAGTTTCGATTACGGTCTTCCTTGGCCTTTGGAGGCTCTTTCGAAGCCTTCCCTGGCCACAGGTTGGCTTGCGGTGCTCTTCTCTTCCTCGGCTAGAGGGTTGATTGCCACCCACATTCTGCTCAATAAATGCTTTATTAGTCGAAGCATTTCGACGGCGGTGAGCCTGGCTGGAAGAGCGGCACATAACTGGGCTGCTGAAGGGATGCACATAACTGGGATGCACATAACTGAGCTACTGAAAAGGATGTGCATAACTGAGCTGCTAAAAAGGATGCACCCTACTGAGGGCGCATGGTGGGATACGCCTGACTGGGAGCGCATGGTGATTGTTGCGCCTATTTGAGGACGCATGTTGGCTGCTGGCTGTAGACTTAGGATCTTTTCTTTGTAGAAATTCTCCTTTGTACAATCTTTTCTTAGACATGTAATAGACTTTTATATGTAATAAAAAGTCTTCTTTCAATGCCTATTTGTGCTGTTTATGAAGTACTTTGTCCAAGCTCTGGCGCATGTAGTCTGGCGCATGGGCTTTCTGGTTCTGAAATTCCATGCTTCTACAAGACCCCCTTCAAAGTTTTCAAAAGTTTTGGATAAGTTTTGGAATACTTTGAATAAAAAGCATGGTGGTAGAGGCGCATGACTGTCGAGGCGCATAGATACTTCGCGCATCAGTGATGGGGCGCATGCTCCGCTCAGTTAATGCAAATGATAATGCCTCGATAACCGAAAAGATTATCTTTTTTTGGTTTTATTTGCGGTTATCTTTTCACAAAACCCGAGGCGACGGCTGAGGTCACTCTTCATAGGTTCACGCGTGCGACCAAGCCCTAAAATAGACGAGAGATGGAGAGAGAGAGAGAGTTCTTCTTCTCCTTGCTTTTTACTTTTTAGAGTTCTTCCTCAAAACCCTAACGTTTCTTCTCTCAAAGAATGGCTCCCAAGACTCCTCGTGGCGGTGCTGGCAAGGGACGAGGCAAAGGAAAGGAGCCTGTAAAAGCTGTCGCGGCTGACGTTCCCCGTCGGCCTGTCGAAGTTCGGCCGGAAGTGGTTGGTGAGTTTCATTTTACGTACACCAACGCACATAGAACTTGAGTCTTTGATGATGTGCCGAGGTTTTTGCCGCCGATGCGCATGGGTTTAGGCCCTGAAGATGCGTCGAGGCTCTACCGCTGACGCGCATGGGTTTACACCCTGATGATGTGTCGAAGCTCCACTGCTGATGCGCATGGGTTTTTATCCTGATGATGCACCGAAGCTCCACTGCTGATGCGCATGGGTTTACACCCTGATTATGCGCCGAAGCTTCTTTTTCAGACGTGCTATGCGCTTTTGATGAGACTCAGATTCTTTTGTTGTTTCTAACATTTTCGAATCTTTGCTAGTGTCGATGACTATCCCACTCTTGAATGAAGTGCTTCTGGACGCTGTTCTCTGCCAGATGGGAGTAGATTATGACGAAGGAGTGATAAACCCTGCTCAAGCTGCTATTATGCTGGATCAGCATCCCGAAAGAATGACTCAAATCCGGGAGCAACAGTATGGGTTCCTCAATAGGATGATGGAGCGTGGTGTTTTGAAATCTGCCACATCTGATAAAGTGACCTTCTTGAAGCCTGAGTTCCTGTTTGGGGACCGCCTTACCTCTACTGAAGCAAAGATATTGAAGGTCAAGAAAGACTGGTTCTTTACAGCAAGGGGAGTGCACATGACCGTTACGCAACTCGAACGCCAATGGCCTCTTACGGCCTTCTGTCGTCTTGTTTCCAAGAGGAGGATGTCTTGGGATCTAACCCCATCTCAGGGGGGAGCGGTGGCAGGCATCCTAAAGATCGACTCTACCTCAGATCAAAGGGATACTTTGACCGTCGTGCGGGCTGGGCCTTCTTTTACCGGGCGGACTCTACGCCCAGGGAGCATTTGTAGTGACGTTCCCGTCAACACATTTGCCTTTGGCGCTTCGACTTTTGCCAATCGCATGCTGTTGATGGAGCGATCGTACCCGAAAGGTGAATTTCGGGTAGAGGGTTGGTGTCATTATGTTGCCAAATGGGACAAGCTGACACTCTGGATGCTGTCACGGTTTCAAATCGAACTCCAAGAGATGGGGCTGACTGCCGCGATCCGTGCTACTCAGGCAGGTGTTGACATCAACCGGCATATGTTTCTCGCACTCTTGGAGATGTTTGATACCCATACCGGGACCTTCTTCACTCCGGTGGGGGAGCTAGGCCTTGCACTTCATGAAATACACGAGGTATCAAAGCTCCTTTGGGGATCAGAACCCTATGAGGAGTACTTCTCGATGAACGAGGAGTACCAAGTCCTGGGGGACAAAGCTGAAGAAATAATGGCCGTCTTCAAGGAAATGGCGAGTCATCATTACTATATGCAGAAGAGAGATAAGAGCGGATCGCAGCCTCATGTGACCGCCTGGAGGGATTACGTCTTCAAGCAAGACAAGGAGGATCCCTCTCAATTTACCACTCCGCCGGCGCTTTCCCGTAGCGAAGTGCTTTCCGAAATGAGCAGGTTAGGTGAGAAGAATCCCCGGGAGAACGACGACCAGCAATCAGATGAACGCTCCTACAGCAGTTTCTGGCCTAACTCATCGGATGTCGTCGAAAGCAGTATTAGCTGCATATCTGATGGTTTGGCTTCGAGATTATGTTTTCTCGGGCGGGTCAGGCTCCGTAGAGAGGGTAACCCGGAACTTAATCCTGCCAGCAGTGAAGTTGGTTTTCGGCCGGCGTTTGGCTCTTCTCTCCGCGATGGTATGTAACCTGCTACGAGGTTTACGGGAGTTTGCGGGAAACGTGGTTCATGATCGCGGTAGGAATGACAACTTTCTACGTGCTGAACTGCCATTTCACTATCTAATGGGGTGGTTGATTTTACACCATCCAAATGTAATGAGTCCGGGTTCGAAAGAAGACCATAGGACCGGAGATGCATTCCTTCGTTGTTTCCACCAGAGGAGCTGGTTACATTTTGGTGTCCTTGTTTGCAGGAAGGTTCTATCTCGCCTTCAGGGGTGGGAGATCACCAAAGTAGGACCTGTCTTCTCGAGTTTTGAGGCCGATGAGGATTTGATGGATTCGGGTGAAGACGCCACCATTCTGTCTCCATGGGGATTCCAATGGTTGCAAAGTATTCGGCCATCCCATATGGTATACCGGAACAGGAATCAGTGCTATTTGGAACCGTATTAAGCGAGCCGCTTTGCACGGCAATTTGGTTATGTGCAGCTGATGTTGGATAATCCCAGTATCACCCTGGGGTATGCTGGAAGTTTGTTGGATGGTGCACGAGCTTGGCATTACTACAATACTGGATGTACCAGAGCTCGATTTACGCTGCCCGTCCAGAATCTGCGGCCGCCCATTCTTTACTCGGCCGCCAAGTTTTACTGTGTTATGGCTGCCGTGCCTCCCGGGTATGATAGGAAGACAAGTCTTGTTGCAGGCACCCCGTTAGCGGTGACCGGACATGTATCGGCTAGGGCTCGATCGCACCGTTCACCAGAGGTGGGTCATCAAGGTGCCCCTGCCGCATCCCCAGGGGGTCAGGCCGAACCTTCGGTTGATCAACCGAAACGACGTACGGGTACATAGGTTGGCTCTTCTACGTCAAAGAGACAGAAGAAGACATCGTCACCGACTGTGTCGTCGGACTCGGCATCTGCAGAGGTAAGGATGTCCCACATAATCTGGTTTAGATTCAATATTTCATGTAACCAATGCTTCCTTTTTGTAGGAGCCGCTAAAAAGGAGGCCCCGTACTCCAAAATCTGGTGGAAGCAGGTCAAAGGAGATGGCGGGCTCATCTGAAGTACGCATCCCGCCGATTATGATGTCTTCCATGGAGGAGAATCTAGAGGAAGTTGTTGTCGTGGAGATTCCAGCATCCCCAGATTATGTCAGAAGGAAAGCTGAGGATTCAGCAGCTTTCGAGATGATAAAGGCCGCAGCGAGGGCCTTGGATGCCGAGGGTCCAGCAGACACGAGGCTTCCTGGTGATGAAGTGGGGTAGAGTTCGTCGTCTTCAGATGACGTCGCTCCAGGGTTGCAAGAGCCTGTTGCGGGGGCAACAGATATGGTTGGAACAGAGGAGAGGGTTGATTTCCCTCCTTGTCATGATGAGGGGAGGTCGGCTGTAACATTGCCGAGCCCTACCCCGAACTCAGCAGCGGAAGCTGAGGTGGCTACCGATCAGGAGGTAGCGACAGATCCTGTCCCTGTAGAGGGATTTGATGAAGAGGCTGAGACTCGTCTGCCGGTCCTGACTCCTGGGGTGGGTCAGGAGACAAGTGTTGATCTCCCCGTTCTACCAGGGGAGGTACTAGCTGCTGATAGGATGTTGGGGGTTGAAGAGGTGGCCACTGACGTCGGTGGTTCTTCCGAGTTTGGGAAGGATAAGGGTGTGATGGAACCCTCTGTTGCTCCTTCTACTTAGGGTACTATTTCGACGCCTGTTTCGGCTTCTTCTGTTCCCTTAGCTCCTCGGGCTAGTAGTCAGGCCCCTGTTGATGAAGAGCCTGTTGATGCCGAGGTTCCAGCCTCGCAGATTGAGGTCGACGGGTCTTCTTCCGGTCCGCTAACTTGAACAGCTCCTCCGACTCCTGCCATAACGCCGTAGGTGCTGGCAGATGCAGATGAATACGTGAAATTCATCGTCGAGGCAGTGTATAAAATACTGCAAAGGGGGGTATCGGCAGTGATGGACGCCAACGGGAGCTTTGCGACGGCAAGAACTCTGACACTGCCTCATATCAACCTGATCCGTCTTCACCAGGGCCACAATTATATGGCCGTCATTCTGGAAGCCTCGGTGGCTGAGTTGGACCAGCTGCTTTCCGAATTACAGCGCATCCAGCGAAATAACCTCTCCGTCCTGATGGATGCGGAGAAGGAGAAGCTGATCGCCGAGATTGAGTCTTCTTACCAGGCCACTTTGAGTGTCTGGGAACGTTAAGTGGCTGAGACTGAAGCTGCAGTGGAGCGGTTGTCTCAGTCTACGTGGGAGACAGTGGAGGCGCGAGCTGCGTTGGACGCTAATATCACGGAGATTGACGCCCAGATCCGCCGCCTTGAGGACCAGCGGGCCCGACTCCTATTCGACGCCGAACGTGTCCAGGCTGAACACGTAGCATTCAAGAAGGAGGAATAAGCTTTTACTCACTGGGCTCTTACCTTGGCTCAGCAGCGGCAACAGCTAGATGAGAAGCATGAGAACGATACTTCTCCTGAGGCTATTGAAGCAATGCGTCAAGAAGCTGAACGTCGAGTCCTAGCGACTGTGGAGACTCGAGCGGCGGGCTTGAGGCGTCGGATTGAAGAGCTTTCAGCCAACCCTGGGGATGTTTAGGGATTGTAGTCTCTTCTTTTTGTATTTTTGCAACTCTTGCTGGGGATGTAAACTTTTACTCTCTATATAAAAACAAAGAATATAAAGTTTTTTGTGGTGTGTTCATTTTTGCTTTCATGAACTTGATGATTTGTGTGGACCTATTATCTTTTGTGCACCTTGGTTTTTAGGTACAGATAATAAGTTTGAGAGAACCCTCATATTTGCTCAGAGGTGATATGGACATGGCAAATATGGGATTCAAGTGGTGGAATCTCCCTACTCAGAGGTGTTATGGTCGTGGTAGGAATGATCCTAGGGGATAAGCGGAACTACTCAGAGGTAATGTGGACGTGGAAGTTCTGCGATCAATGTACGACAACGCAAGGGTTGTCTGTACGGGATGTTTGCTCAGAGGTAATGTGGACGTGGTAAACATGGTGGGTAGCGTAGTCTTATGGGATGTAAGATTTCGCTTTGTAGGGTGTAGGGGGACAACTCAGAGGTGATGTGGACATGGTTGTCCTTCTACTGGAGGATGCTACGGAACAGCTAGGTTCCGGAAGCGTATGATTTTGTGAAAGGGAATTGTCTGTGAGTCCTGATGATTGGGTCCACAGATCCCCGGGTGGAAGTATATGTCTGAAAGATGTCAAGAGTAGTACTTCTTTAGGAACTTGCCGTTGATGGGCATCATGAACAAGTCCCCATTGGATTTGGTGAGGCGGTAAGCACCGTTTGAGTATACCGTCTCTATGATGAAAGGTCCTTCCCATTTGGGCTCAAACTTTTTTGGTGTCTTGTGAGTCAACACCATCGGCCTCCTGACTGCCAGAACCAGGTCGCCAACTTGGAAAGTCCTCTGCTTGACCTTCTTGTTAAAAGCCTATGATATACGGGCTTGGTAGAGTTCGATGCGTTGTTGAGCTAGGAGACGCTTTTCGTCAAGTGCCTCCAGTTCCCGCAGACGACGACGTTGATTGTCCTCTTCTGTGAGTTGGTTTGTGATTGCTACGCGGAGTGAGGGTATCTGGATCTCGAGAGGTAGTACCGCTTCGCTCCCGTAGACCAAGGAGAATGGTGTGTTGCCTGTCGGGGTCCGTACCGTTGTGCGGTAGGCCCAAAGGCATTCGCCAAGCTTTTCATCCCAGTCGTGTTTGTTAGATGACATAACCTTTTTGAGTAGCCTGACGATAGTTTTGTTGAACGCCTCGTCCAATCCGTTTGCTGCAGGATTGTAGGCGGTTGATGCCACGTTTTGAATGCGATTCTTGTCATAGAATCTGCTGAAAACATGGCTAATAAACTGAGGACCATTGTCGTGGATGATCCTCTGGGGTACTTCGAAACGGTAGATTACGTGGTGCTTGATGAAGCTGATCACCCTGGAGCTTTTCACTTCTGCCAGCGAAACTGCTTCTGCCCATTTGGAGAAGTAGTCGGTGATTGCTAGGATGAAGCGGTCTCCTCTCGATGAAGGAGGGGTGATCGGTCCAACAATGTCCATGCCCCAAGCTTCGAAGGGCCAGGAGGCGACTGTAGGATGTAGTGGTTCTGACGGTGTATGGATGAAGTCTGCGTGAAGTTGGCACGCATGGCACTTCTTAGCATATTCAACAGCATCAGTGGCCATGGTTGGCCAGTAGTAGCCCATGCGTCGCAGTCGGTCTTGCAACTTAGGGCCAGGTTGATGGGCCCCGCAGGTTCCATCGTGAGCCTCTCGAAGGGCTTCGGCTGCTTCTTCGTTAGACAAACATCGAAGGAGAAGTCCATCGTAGGAGCGTCGGTACAGTATTTTAGTAGCCATATCGTAGTAGAATCGAAGAGAGCGTCTCCTAATTGAGACGGCTTCTTTCGGGTCCTCTGGGAGAATTTCGTAGACAGCGAAGTCGATGAACGGTAATCTCCAGTCTCGGACATTAACACCAGCACTCGTTGACATAGCATGGGCCACTTGTGAGCACAGGTTATTTTTAGGGCAGACCAGGTCTCGACCCACTACCGTGACGTAGTGTTGAGTTCCGAGGGGTGCCGCTAATGAGGCTGCGAGGCCGGCCAGAGCATCAGCCTCTAGATTTTGTAGACGAGGTACGTGTTCGACGAAGAACCCGGTGAAGGTTGAAATGATGTTCAATACAACTTCATGGTAAGGGATCAGATCTTCGTGGCGAACCTCGTATTGCCCTCTGATCTGGTTTACGACGAGTTTTGAGTCGCCGTAGGCTTCCAGATGATTCACCCCCAGCTGTTGCGCCAGTTGGAGTCCCATAATGAGCGCGTTGTACTCAGCAACATTGTTGGAGCACGACTTTGAAAGGGAGTAAGCACGCTGGATGACCAGCTGATCGGGGGAGACTAATACCACCCTCACTCCTGCGACGATTTGGCCTTTGGGGCCTGTTCTTGAAGCGCCATCGAAAAACATCCGCCAGACGGGGCCTTCTTCGGTGACGTTTAATTCTTGGACCTCATCCGGGATGTCTTCATAGAGTCTTGAGGACTCTGGGATGGGGTGTGCAGCTAAAAAGTCGGCCAGAGCTTGACCCTTAACAGCTTTTTGCGGAATGAACACCATGTTGTATGGTGTTAGCAAGATCGCCCATGTGGCTAGCCGGGAGTTTAATGATCTTGGCTTCGTCATGAGGACCCTGAGCGGATTGACTTGGGAAACGACATGAATTGTCTGCCCCGAGACATAATATTGAGTCTTTTGGATGGCAAATACCAAAGCTAAGCACTTATTTTCAATAGGGTTGTACCGGTGTTCGGCCCCGATCAGAGTTCGACTGAGGTAGTAGATTGCTTGCTCATAGCCTGTGTCGCTGTTCTGAGCTAGCAGGGCGCCGAGGGAATGATCCATGGCACGGACGTAGAGGAGGAATGGTTTGCCGACGACTGGTGCCACCAAGACTGGCGGGCTCATCAAGTAAGCTTTGATGTCATCGAAAGCTTTTTGGCATTTCTCTGTCCAGACGTAAGAGACTCCCTTCTTCATGAGCTGAGTGAAGGGTCGACATTTGCCGGAAAGGTTTGCTATGAACCTCTGGGTGTATGCCAGACGCCCCTGTAGGCCTCAAAGTTCTCGAAGGTTCTTCGGAGGGTCCATATCAAGGATGGCTTTGGTCTTCTCGGGATCGACATGAATGCCTTTCGCCGTGATGATGAAGCCCAAGAACTTTCCGCTAGAAACCCCTAGGAAGGATTTAGCGGGGTTCATCTTGAGTTGATGCGCCCGCATGAGATCGAAGACTATCTTGAGGTCTTGTAGGTGATCTCCTTTGAGACGGCTCTTGACTGCGATGTCGTCAACATAGCGCATTCGACTGTCTTGCGAAGGTGTTGACAAAAAATGGTGCTCATAGCTCGTTGGTATGTCGCACCAGCGTTCTTCAAGCCGAAGGGCATCACTGTGTAGCAGAAAATACCCTTTGGAGTCCTGAATGACGTGTGTTTTGCGTCATCAGGGAACATCTTGATCTGGTTGTAGCCCGAATACCCGTCCATGAAAGACATACGCTCGAAGCCACATGTGTTGTCGATCATCACGTCGGTGATTAGAAACGAGAATTCGTCCTTTGGGCAAGCAGAGTTGAGGTCCCTGAAGTCGATACAAACTCGTATCTTCACATTCTTCTTGGTGACGGGGACGATGTTGGCTACCCAATCTGGGTGTTGCTCTTCACGGATGAAGCCGCTGGTCAAGAGTTTGTCTACCTCCTGATCGATGGCGTTCATGATGTCCGGACGGAAGCGCCGCTGTTGTTGTTTGATAGGCTTAGCATCAGGTAAGATGTTCAGCCTATGCATCACGATCTGGAGATCAAGTCCCGGCATATCTTCGTAGCTCCAGGCGAAGACGTCGATATACTCTTTAGCCAGCTGGATTAAAGATTCTCGGTCTAGTCCTTTTAGGCTTTTGCTGATGAAGGTGGGTTTGGAAGAAGATCCATCCCCAAGGTCGATCTGCTCGACTTCGTCTTCGGTGAAAGGTTTACGTAATTCAAAACGAGACTCCCATTGTTGTTCTAGACGTTGAACCCAGGGTTCTTCTTCGAAGAATTCCGGTGCTTGGTCTTCGCCTTCTTCTTCTTCAGATTTTACAGACGTCATGTTGGCTGACAGCACCCTCTTGAAGACTGAGCCGATACTGGTATCGGGGTCCCACGTTGATGCTTCAGACGAGTGAGAATGTTCTACTTCTTCCGCGTCTAAACTCTCTGGAGTTGACGGCGGCGTGACATAGCCTACCCCCCGTCGAGTTCGATTGTAATAGTCCTGCGGCTTTCCTTTAGGTGTTGGAAGCCGGAGAGGGAGACGTCGACCTTTGCCGTAGTTCAGGCCTTTGTTGCTTTTTAGGTCGTAACCCATCTTTTGGATGAGGTACTTTGCCTTGTTCGTGTACCGATAGAGTTGCATTCTGCCGGCATCTTTTTTTGGCTCGAGTGGCGGAAGGTCTTGATGACGCTCAACCTTGCCGAAGATGATGGATTCTTCGTCTCGACTCCGTGGTGGGACTATGTAACAGACCCCTTGGGACGGGACTACTCGATTTACATGATGGACGGTCGTTATTTGTGTTTACAACGACCGTAGAGCGTTATCTAATGTATACATGGCATTCCAATGTAGAAGACTAGAATAATTAAAAGACACTCTGTTATTGATGAAATATGAGATTTTATCCCGCGGGATTATATGTCCAGAGAAGGGGCATCTACATCAGCCGAGATATATCCCCCCAACTCTTCATCTGTAAGCACTGGAGTAGGATCGGGAGAGTCCACCACAGCATTGGCTTTGGAGTTCGAGAGGACAACGTGGGCCTTTTCTGGCGGCTGGGATGGCGGCAGCTTGCACTTAAGACGCACCTTCAGAGGTGCCTCCGCTGTGCCTCCGGTGATTGACGCCTTCTCCTGTAGTTTTGCCATGAGGGGGGTCGATGTTTGAGGCGGCTTTCCCTTGAGCCGTATCTTCAGGGGAGCTTCAGGAGCAGCTGGTGCTTTCCCGGGTAGCTTAATGCTCATGGGAGGCAACTTCTGAGGCAGTTTGCCTTTGAGTCGAATCTTCAAAGGAGCGTCGGGGGTGACCTCAGGCTCCATATCCGGCTCTGCTGCCATTTCTGCTTCGTCGTCAGCATCAATGGCTTCCTCTTCGTCAAGTGATTTGTATAAGTCAGCATCGGTGAAGTAGGCTTCAATCCCTTTGAAAGGGTCGATGTCCGCGAACTCCGTACGGATGACGTTGTTGGTGGACATGTACTTCATACATTGGTGGAGCGTGGACGGCACCACCATGTACTCATGCAGCCATGGGCGACCCAACAGAAGGTTGTAGTTGACTTCAGCGTCCATGACATAACAAGTGACCTCGGTTCTGAGGTTACCGATGTGGCACTTTTGTCGTATTTTGCCCAGTGGTTCACTTTTGCTTATGTTGAAGCCACTGATTGTTGTGTTGGAGGGCGCCAGTCGGTACATTGGGATCCCCAGTGTTGAGAGCAGCGTCTTCGGGATGATGCTGAGAGAAGACCCCGGATCGATCTGAATCCGCTTCACCTTGACTGAACCGATATACCCTGTATAGTACAGCGGCCTGTTGTGTCAGTTGTGTTTGAGCAACATGTCTTGTTGGGTGAAGTTTATATTGGGGATAACCTCATCCACATAATGACAGTGCGTGCATACAGTCGGGAGATCTTCAGGCTGCTTGACCTGACTGAAAAAGGATTCAGCATCCTTCAGAGCTTCACAGAGAGCTTCTCGGGAGTCTTTGGAAAGACGAAGGAGCTCGAACAGAGATAGGCGGACAGGAGTACTGGCCAGTTGTGCCAGTATGTCGAAGTTGTGGGGCTTGGCTAGCCCCGAAGCATTCTTCTTTCGTAGAAGCCTGTCGAAGCCGGCCTCTATCTGCTTCTGCTTATTGGCTGCTGGGGGCTTAGACGGGCCCTCGTCCTGGACAGCAGGGACGGTGCCAGGAGGCACTACCTCGACGGCAGCTTCGTCGGGTTGGACGTTCTGTTGTGAATGTGTCTGCACAGGAAGTGCCTCTTCCACTGAAGAAGAGACAGTACGGCAAGACTTGATCTTCCTGCCTTTGGATTTGGAGGTAGGGCGTACCTCCGGTTGAGTCACCTCGGAGATGAGATCGGGGTGAACCCATAGGATCTCTCCCCAAAATATGGTGAGTGGGATGAGTCCACTCACGTTGTCATGGGTAGGTGGTAAGTTAACCACCTCCATTATCGTCTTAGGGATGGGGACGACGCCATCCTGTGTTGTAGTTGGCGACAAGGTACCAAACTGGAGTGACACCACGTTGGCTGACACCGTCTTCTCTTCATAGTCGACGGAGATTACATCCGTATTGATCATACGCTAGATGTAATTCTTGAGGACATAGCAGTCCTTGGTTGGGTGTCCGACAAACCGATGGTAGTGACAGTACCTCGGGTTGTCCACTTTCCCAACCTCATCGGGACGCTTCGGGTCCGGAAGCTTGATCTTGTCACCCTGCTTCAGTATCTCAAAGAGTTGCAGGGTGTCTTCGTCGTTGAACGAATAAACCTTCTTCGGCCTTGGTGCAAGTGGAGGTTTCTGAGCAGGTGCTGACGCACCTTTTGAGGCATTGACAGTCAATGCCTATTTCCCCTTTGTCTCTCGTCCGGGGTTGTTGGCTGCATGCCGTTTCCCCTTGTCCTCAAAGGCGGGGAAACTGACTCCCAGAAGACGAGCATTGGCCGCCTTCTTCTTTGCGGCTTCTTCTTCAATGATCAAGGAGCTCCAGTTGGAAGGAGGAGTAGAGTTAAGCCAGAGTTTGACTGCAGGCAGCATGTTCATGCTGCAGGAGGAGAGAAGCGCATGTTCTGGCATGCCCGGGGGCAGTCTGAAGCAGGCCTGTCGGAAGCGTTCGATGAACACTCGAACTGTTTCCTTCTCCTTCTCATGTATCTCTATAAGGGACGCCATTGTCATGTCCTTTCCGCCGTCGTAGAAACGGTCGAGAAAAAGACGCATCAGGTCGTCGAAGGAAGATATTAAATTGTCGGGGAGGCTGCAGTACCAGTCGTACGCCACTCCTTTCAGTGTCCCAACAAATATGCTGGTAAGTAGTGCGTCCTCCTTCGGAAGATGTCCCGTCTGAGACTGGAAATACGTCAGATAGTGACGCGGAGAATCCTTTCCATCATATGGCATCAGTATTTGTGGTTTATACTTAGGAGGATAAACCACCTTATTCCATTCGAGGGGATAAGGTTAGGGGATGCCCATCTTTTGGCGCTCCTCTTGTCTTGTCTTGGACTCAAAGCGCTCGCGCAAGTCCCTGATCATCTCGACCACGTCTTCTGTGGAGCTGGGAGTCAGGGAAGGTGGTACCATCGGGAGTTGAGCATTTGAGGGCTCCGACGTCCGAGGCGCTTTGCGGCGATCTATGTCCGAGGATACCCGTTGAAGGGGTACACTCGATTCTTCATTGGCCCCTGGATCGGGACCGGCAGAAGGTGTCCTGGCCAAAGCTGACCGTATCTCAAACACTGCTTGAGTCAGTATTTGCATGGAGGCAGAGAGGGTTTTGAGTCCTCCCTCCAGGGTATCCATGCGCTGGACGAGGTCTGTTGGCGGCGCATCGGACTCGATATCAGCCCCAGTCACATTTACTGTCATGATACGGTCGGGAGTGGATGGATGGGTTGAGGCTTCACTCTCGGCCTCACTCTCTTGTAGGGGAGTTGCCTCTCTTGGAGCCTCATCTTGGCTACCCCCGGCTATGTTCGGGAGAACATTCACCACGGGCGTATCTGCAAGGGCCTGATTACCCTCAGCTCCGTCTTGAAGGGCCTCTACGTCTCCGGAACTCGGGTCCGCAGATGCTAGACTACCCCCAGCTATGTTCTGGGGGATATCCTCATCTTCTGGGAGGCTGACAGGATCCGCCCCAGATGTGCTTTGGACACCCTCGTCTTCGAACTCGACAAGGGTCTGACTACCCCCAGCTTCTTCCAAGATCTTTTTCCTCCCCCGAGTGCTTCGAACACTCCGAAGGACGCGACAGCTGTCTTGGTTTTCCTCGGCTAGCTTTTGGACGAGGAAGAGGAACTTCCAGTCGCCTTTCGGACTGACGAGGAGTTGGAGATCACGTTAGCAACCCTTGGCTCTTCTTCTGTTGACATCTTCTTTCCGAGGCGACGTCGGAGGGGTGTCGATGATTGCAGCCGCTGGAACACCGACTGCCTTGGTGGGACTGCCGCTTTGCAACAGCAGTTGATGGTGACCACGGCACAAGTATGCCCCGTGAGAGGCGCATCGTGCTTGTCAGTCGACTCTCCTGATCGGGGCTTGTGAGTGATCACGTTACGCAGATCGTTGGAGAAGAGTACCACCTTCACACCCCCTTCAGGCGCATGGCAAGGCCAAGCGCCAGGGTGGTCAAGTGAGTGTTGCGCCCCCTGATCTAATACCAAACAGGCATCCCGATCAGTAGTGGGAGAACCACATCATTTGAAGTGACTTGAACGGACCTCAAACGCACAACCAGAGGAGACGCGGGAGTTCAAGACCAATGGATTTGCCTTACTCGACTTGGCTGTGCATGCAATAGATGCGCCCAAGTGAGACAAGGACTTTGAAGGTCGGCTCGTTTCTGGCGCCGCAACACTCGAGTCGACCTTGTACAGCTTACCATCAACAGCGCGTGTGATTGTAAGCACATGCTTCTGGCTTGCTGTTGGCATAGCACGTTTGGGGCGCATAGCCCGTGCTGCCTTGGATTTTTTCGTACCAGTCCGCTGGGGCGCATAGTACTCAGAATTCAAATTCTTCTCGCCATTACAGCGAGTGAGTCTGTCAAAGACAGAGACCTTCTGTGGTGCATCAGAGGTGATGCACGGGGCATTGGCTGTGCCCCTGCTCCGTCGATGCATCTTCCTCGCCTGAGAGGGAGATGGCTGGGGAATGTGGTTAGCCACACGTTTCCCCGAGAGATGCGCTACACCAGCAGGCGCATCTTGGTTGCTGAGGACGTCAGCAGGAAGGAAAGGCTGGATCGGCACGTCCCCTTCGGTGGTGGTGCCCGAGGCGTCGACCTTGCGTACCCAGACTCGACGGGTCTTCTTCGGCTTCGGAAGCCGCTTCGAAGGACTCGCACTGCCTTCAGAGATGAACTCCTCATACGCCTGTTGATTGAGGCGTACGACCAGCATCTTGTGGGAGGAGCCCACCTTCCCGTCGTCGGATTGCGACACAGCTTTCTCGGTGGAGGAGAAAGAGGTCCCCAGCAGAGTCGCCAGCTTGTTTGCCATTAAAATTCTTTTATTGTAAATTTCAAATCAAACAGAACAGTGTTACAATATAGAACTTAGATGTAGTCCTAAGAGTACACTTTTGTTTATCTGGGTCCCTTGTGCCGATGGAGTGAGTGGTAATGCGTTGACTCCGTTGACGATCTGACGACGGTTATCGGTTCTCTGAAGACTTGGATTACTCTGGGTGCTGGAGCTTGCTGAGAGGAGGAAGACGTTGAGTTCTGTATCTGTCTCTCTGCTGGTATATTCGTTCGTTGTGTGTTCTGTCCGTGTGTGAGAAGGAAATGATCCCTCTATTTATAGTTTTGCAGGCTGGCTGCTCATGCGCGCATGTAGGATGCACCTGTACGCGAGGATGCCACGTGTTGATTGCTGATGGAGGTGCATGAACGATGCGCCCTGATCAAGGGGTTGACTTCTTCATGTTGCTGTTGTGAACCGGTACGTAGCAGAGAAGAAGATCTTTCTGTTGTTGAGATCTTGCGTGAGTTGAGTCAAAGGACACGTGCCGTCGACCCATGGCTCGGAGATCTCGGATTTGATGGGAGAATGATCTGGTAGGATGCGCCTAGGATTGGGCGCATGAGAAGACTTTGGCTCGTAACCTTTAGGAGTCACGAACCATTCTGGGCGCATGGCTTTTGAGGCGCATGCGAGGCTTTAATGGTGACTTTCCTTCTGCCTTTAGGGATCAGTGAAAAGTCTGAAGCGCATGGCTTTTGAGGCGCATACAGATTTGGGCGCATGGCTGCGAAAGCGCATACGAGTGGTTGAGTGGCCACGTGGCAGTAGTCGTCAGAGGGAAGTAATGATGATGCTGATGCTGGCGACGCTTCGTCTTCTGAAAAAGCTGTCAACTGTTCAGACTTTGGGAGTCGTACTGCCAACTCTGTCAGTTCGGTATTTAATATTTTCAACATTCGATGGACAGCTGAGTGGGCGCATCGATCGACGTTCCACTAGGCATATGGGGGACGTATGGGGGCGCATCCCCTGTGATGTGCTTGGTGCTGAAGGGCGCGTCTGTGTGATGCACAGTCTCGCCGGCGCATCTGCTTCGTGACACGTTCTTTAATGATGCGACTGTTACGTTCTTCGAGTGCTTTAAATAGCCGTTTTGACTTGGCTGAATTCGAAGCGTTCGGTTCATTCATTTAATACAAATTCATTGCACGGAATTCGGAGAGCCATCCACTTGGCGCATGGGTTTGATTTGCCCGGCCTATAAATAGTGGCATGGAGAGAGTTTGCTTCTCGTTCTCTCAAGTTCTTCCAACATGAACTTGTTTACTCAGATGCGTTCTGTTGACGAGATGCTTCCGAGGGTGAAGATGCGACGCCATGTCTTCATTGATGCACTTGAAGGTGACTGTTACATCCAAAAGTCGGAGTCGAGGGCTTCCGAGGCAGGCGAAAGGTGCCTGTTGCATCCAAAGATAGGGATGCTCGAGCCTCGTCTTCGTTGTGCAGGAAGAGCCGCAGATCGGAATGGCGGTGCTGCGGCTTTGTGGGCTCTTTCTTCCTTCAAAGTAGGCGTTGCCCACTCTGGTTGTGTTGAAAGCTGCTCCTTTAGCCGCAGTTTCGATTATGGTCTTTCTTGGCCTTTGGAGGCTCTTTCGAAGCCTCCCCTGGCCACAGGTTGGCTTGCGGTGCTCTTCTCTTCCTCGGCTAGAGGGTTGATTGCCACCCTCGTTCTGTTCAATAAATGCTTTATTAGTCGAAGCATTTCGACGGCGGTGAGCCTGGCTGGAAGAGCGACACATAACTGGGCTGCTGAAGGGATGCACATAACTGGGATGTACATAACTGAGCTGCTGAAAAGGATGCGCATAACTGAGCTGCTGAAAAGGATGCGCCCTGCTGAGGACGCATGGTGGGATGCGCCTGACTGGGGGTGCATGGTGATTGCTGCGCCTATTTGAGGACTCATGTTGGCTGCTGGCTGTAGACTTAGGATCTTTTCTTTGTAGAAATTCTCCTTTGTACAATCTTTTCTTAGACATGTAATAGACTTTTATATATAATAAAAAGTCTTCTTTCAATGCCTATTTTTGCTATTTGTGAAGTACTTTGTCCAAGCTCTGGTGCATGTAGTCTGGCGCATGGGCTTTCTGGTTCTGAAATTCCATGCTTCTACAGCATGTATGTTACACTGCAACCCATATTTGCATTTCTATAAAATTCCCTTCTCTACATATATATTACATTCCCTACCTTACCTTATCATGTTACATTTGGCGTGTCTTAAACACCTAGCTCATTACATATTCACCTGCACACCTCACTAGCCAACTGCACTCTCTTATGCCTACTACAACACCATTTCACATTCATTTCACTTGGTTATATGCTGCACTTCACTTAGATTCTACATTAGGACATGTCCTATTTTGTATTTCCCATGTATCCTGATACCCACTTTGCCCTTGCTTTGATATTTTACTGCAGGTAGCAAGTTTCTACCATTGCTGCACTTTATGCACTACATTTCCATGTGTTGCCTGCATTTGGCCAGTGCACACTTGGAAGAATGCCCTTCATCATTGTATATTAGCCATACATTCACCATGTTAGCCTGCATCACATGTTCTGTTCCCATACAGGCACAACACCCCTACATATTATATTGACACTTACCTGTACACTACTATTATCCTATTCTATGAAACATACATCATCTACTTCACATTGCATACTGAAATTGCCATACACTGCATCAAACATTGCATGCTTGCATACTCATTAGCCATAACAGGTTGCACATCCCTGCATTGCCTACTGCAGCATGCCTACACCTAATACATATCTAATTCACTGTTTTTCTTGTGCCACCACTGCATATGTTCTGCATTGCAGATAAACCGCTGCATCTGCACTCATTAACTGCATGCATACACTTTATGCCACTGCAATTGATTGCCTGTATTTTATCCTGTCAGCATTCACATTTCACACACACACACACACACCTGCGACTGAACACATGTGCGCTAGCCTAATGTTACCTTGTGTTTTGTTTAGGATATTGTAATTGAGGGCTTGCCTTAGCCCATTGCCCTTAGTTCTTATGTCATACATTATTTGACATACCTATATATGTATACTATATATGTATGTTATATGTGTTACATATATGAGAGGGTTAAATATGTCTAGGGCTATAGGCATCGGATATATATACATTGATATGTATATATGATATAGTACTATATGGTGTCCTAGGGTTTGTGGGTCTATGGTTAGAATTATGACTAGCTTTAGATAGAGTTGATCCCCTTTGACTAGACAGATGACCAAATCCTAAATTTGACTTAGTTTGACTAAGAGTTGACCAGAGTTGACCAAGGGTTGACTTTTGACCTAGAGAGGCCTAGTGGCATATAGAATGCATTGTTTAACTCAAATATTCAATATTAAACTCATTGTAACCTGTATCTCATTAACTAGGACTCTGTGACTCTAGTTCGAACATCGACATACATCAGTTGCTCAGAGTATCAGGCTAGTAAATTCTCTGTTAGTTTTTATTCATGGTAGCATCTATATTGTCTACTTTAGACTACTTTTTTTTAATGCTGACACGTTGTTAACACGGATTGGTACTATATGAATCTTTTCATGAGATGTTATCCCCTCATCGGGTGCATCGGGTATTTTATGTTCATGTACTTCATCATGTGCATCATGTACCTCCTCATACTCGTATTTCTTTATATACACATATGTGCTCTCATGTACTCTTATGTGCTTCATGTATAACTAACAATCATGTACTTAACATAACTTGAACGGATCCTTGTGTATTGATTTGGGACGGGAGAGTAAAAGTGGTTATGTGATTAAATTCTAGTAGTGTAATCATGTACATGTCTGTTATACCCTCACGTATAATGGAGTTATCATAGAATAACCATGTACAAACCTAAACCGATCACATAACCATCTTCTGCTCTAAAATACTTATATTTATTATAGTTCATAGATTATTTATTATATTTCATGTACTCAGTCTACTTATCCATATCTTCTATATTCTTGTACTTCTTTACAGCACGTCATGTATTTTATTCTACTGTTAGCTCTATATTTTCTACCATATTTTAGAACTACTTTTAGAGATATGTTCTCGTTTCTATCCTGACTAGATAACGTTAAATTTTTTTACAGAGAACTTGGAGGATTCCAGCAAGCCTAGAGGAGACAGTAGAGCTTGGGAGTAGACTGGTAAGACTGTTGGGTTGTTTCTTTTAGTTTTTTTATATATATTTGAGTTGTACTCTGTTGTGGTGATTGTTAACACTTAAACTCCTAAAATTATGGTTCTGTATAAAAATTTGTGATCCTTCTCTCTATTTCATTTCGTGCTGATATCCATCTTCGTTATTTTGTGATTGAGTTGTATCCTTCTGAGATTGTTCTCCGTTGGGAGAGTATATCTATAATAGACAGGTTTATTATTTATTGTTAGATGTTTGTTGAGACCTAGGACAACATTCTACCGTCGACACTGTGGCGTTGGCTGGACGTACCCACGGTCTCGTGCCCTTACAATGGGTGCGGGTCATGACATCGCATATTGATCTATACGACATAACCATCGCCATGTAGTCAAGTCATCTTGCGTATGGTGATTTCTTATCCATGCGGCATGACGAAACCATACAACACGACTACAAAGTTAATCTGTATCAATACGAACCTTTTAACGAAAAAATTCTAAGATGATGAATTGGTGTGCATATCGATGATGAAGCATAAATATGTTTAATCTCGTGATCTAACCCTTCAATAGAGAAAACCATGGTTCACAAATTATACCTAAAGCGATGAGGAGTTGATGACAGTTTCCAACAATCTTGATCGATCAACAACCTCAAGATCTTCTACGGTATTCCTTCATCGAGTTGGACATCGTGTGGGCGATGGTCTTCCAATTTTTCTTCTCCTTGGATGTCCTCCCTTTCTCTTCTTTCGTGATGAACGAATTAGAGAAATATGCTCTTCTTATGATACTTATGATGGCCAGAGAATAGATGGTGTATATATAGGCTACTACAGGGACCGTGAGTTAGGTTTAGGTCTCCCGACAGGTCTAGGTATCCTGTGTTCAGCCCGAACACACAACCCAGGCCTATTAACAATAGCACGGTCTACTAAAGAGCTACTATTGCACTACCTTCCTAAACCCAGATTATGTTTATGGGCCCTTCTTATTATATGCTTGTTTGTCTCCCCATGTTAAGATATTGAATGTCCGTCAATCAAAATAAGTTACTGACAACTATATTGATCGACATCTTTTGTCCTAAAGTAGTACCACTCAATTTTATTTGTCATGTCGAATATAATCCACCTGCAGGATTTACATGACAATCCGTATGAGTTCCTTAAGGGGACATCATCAATCCGATACATCGGGACATGGATTCCTTTTATAACTAACAACCCATCATACACAGAATGCCATTACCCAATTCATAGAGGTTATTGACTCATTATGAATCTCAGTCTTTTATGAATCAAAGTAATACACACTACATATACATGTCTGTTATTATATCCGGATTAAGAGCACAAGCATCCATACTAACTGAGGTATTTATTCTCTTATGTAGTCAATACAAAGAGAACAACTTCAAGTTGTCTTGTTCAATAGACACAAAGTGCACTAGTATAAACCTATAGTCAATATAGACTAATGCCAGATTACACTACAACCTTACCAATTATTTGTCCAAATCCACCTAGGTTGTGAACCATTTATATATTCTACAAGGGAGTAATAATATGATTTTCTGTGTGTTATCACATACCATATTATCTACATATGATTCACTTTCAAGAATAATAGAAAAATATAGTTAATACAAAAGTGATACTTTTAGTATATAACTCTAACACCAACTTCTCCTTTAGCTTTAACAGAAATCATTAACATGTCTCATTTATTTTTTAAATATAAAACTGTTACTAGTTTTAATTATGTTGTTTGCAAAACGGAAACAAAATTTCGAAAATATTGGGGTGAAATCTCTTTTATATTGTTTGGCTTCGATTTCTGATCTTAAGATTAAATTAGTTGGTGTATTTATATTGTTAGACGATTTTAATGACAATATGAATGTTGATGTTGGTAACTTAAAAGTAGAAATTTGACATGTTTTAGATTCTTTAATTACTTTATATGAAGAAAATATTGTATCAAGTCGACCCCGTACAACCGTTCAAGGTAGTAGTAGCTCCAATTTTATGTCTAAATTATCACATGCTAAAAGTGTATGGCAAATGAAGAAACAAAAACAATCTTCGGAATTGTCCTTATATTTAAATTATTATGAAGAATATGAAGATGATTCTGCGTCGTATTTTTCAATTTTAGAATGGTAGAAAAGATACAAAAAAATGTATCTTATACTTTCTTCTATAGCACGTCATATACTAATGGTCCCGATATCCACGGTAGAATCGAAATCTTGTTTTAGTACAGGTTCAAGGATGTCACGCCCCGATCCCGGAGGATCGAAAACTAGCCACTGGGCGTGATGCCGTACAAGTCTAGATTGCACTTGTACAAGGCAAAACCATTACAGTTCCTGGTAATTCTCAGAAAACATCGACAATGCAGCGGAACTAAGCAGATAAATTGAAGTCACACAATTTATATAGAAATGTATCTCTTTATTGATAATCAAAATGGATTACAAGACTTGCAGCGGAATACAGAGTTTACAACTGTTTACAAGACTTTTGAATAGCCAACTGAATGTTTATACTTGCCCTTTAGGCTACAAATGAATATACCGACTTCCTTACAATGACTTGCCAATTTGGCTACAATCTCACTGGTACATCTGAGTTCCACTGTTCCATACATTATGTCCCGTATAGCAGAAAACATCGTCTTGCAAGAGGAGCTTCTGCACACCCATCCGATTCATCGATGCCAAGCACTGATTCACAGGATTTCCCCCAAGCAAACACCTGTAATATTGCCCACAACGTGGGTCAGTACATCATCAATGTACTGGCGAGCGGTGCTGGCCCAACTCACCTAAGAAGACAACACTAAGTAATCATGTTATAGAACATTATTAACAGTTGTCTTTCTCGTTGCCTTAGGGTCAATTTCATGTTATAGCCGACAAGAAGTAAAGCATGCAAATCTTATAGCCAACATATTTAAAGCATGCAGTTATCACCCTTTGGTGATTCTTACCCTCGGTCGTGTTGCCATCCCTGTACATTTATAATACTTACTCTGCCTGCACAAGACATTGTTAGAAACAATATCATGATTCAATATGAATATCACCGTTCAGGTGATTCTTACCAACAGCCGACATCCTTCCCTGTATTTGAGTAATAACTTACTCTGCCTACATAAGACATCATTAGCACCTGACCTATCTATATGAAGGTCACTGGCGACACGCCATCCTGGACCGTCTTACAGGTATACAGCGCCCTTGCCAGTGCAGGTAGCTAGCACTACTGCAAGTCCTGTATACCGTGCTACTACTTCAGCACTGCCACTACTTCGGCACTGGTTTCCCCTAGGACGAACCGGGTTCCATGGCCCAGGAATACCGTTCGAGAAACCACCTTGTCGACAAGTTGTCCATGACCATGCAACTATATGCAACTTATCTAAGAAGAAAACATATAATGCATGATAAGGAAAACTACGCAAAACCATCATTCTCATTCGTATTGCCATCTTGCCATCTAGCCATCTTGCCTTGAGCCAATGCTCACATTATCATCTGCCCAATCCAGGGTCTTAGCGTAATCAACATTCTACATCGATGACAGGATAATAGAATGTTGTTACCCAATGCCTTGCCACATCTTTGATACCAAACATCTTTCCAACCAAACTCAATGTACTCACCGCCCAATTCCTGGGACTTAGCATCTGTTTAGCATTCATTCATTTGAATGCAATTCAAGCATACTCACTGCCCAGTTCTTGGGTCTTAACATCTGTATTGCCATCTATTCATTGAACCAAAGCTCGATATACTCACCTGCCCAAGTATTTGGGACTTTGCCTTCACCTGTCATGTAATTCATCGCAACAGCGTACAAGCATACAATTTATCTAGCCACAACAGTTTACGTTCATGTGATTATTATCTTTCATTATCTTTCCGAATTCCATGCAAGGTGTTATTGAGCAACACAATAAGAAACATAGCATACTCATCCTTATTTTAAGCGTGAAGCTAAAGGATCTTTGAAGGGTTCAACACTACTCACATTCATAGGACGATTCCTGCCACGATCGCATAGTCTTCCAAGCGATCCTTCGCATAATCCCAAGTCCAACAAGGCTTCATCGAACCAACTATCCATCATAAGGCATCTTGTGGGTCGGGGCACTACAATATATACCACCCAGAAAAAGTTTCGTCCTCGAAACTTAAAACAAAACTCATCCCCAAAATTTCAACCAACTCTTCATAAAACTTCTCAACGATCAACTTACACCATTTACTATTTCTCCGCAATCTCTCGAATGATTTTCAAGTAATGTACCATCTCGTTACAGCATCCCAAATTGATTCAACATAGTTTACCATCTTGATCTTTCCTCCGACACTTGTGCAAATCCTTAGCACATGATAATCCTTCCCGTGGCTTCGTTTGAATTTAGCATACCAATTAGTTAGAATCATACACATATTTTAGGCGTCCCCAAAATACATGCACTTCAGCCAAGTTCAGTGATAGAGAAAACGAACGAGCTACGGTATACCTTCCTTTTCGAACATCAGTAATTCTTTTCAAGCATCTCTTATAATCCCACTTGTTTATTCAATATCCCGACCAACCAATAACGCAACAGATGTTGCCAATTCCAACTCGAGAAATTTTCCTCAACCGATCCAAAATTTCCAAAATATTCCGACTTAGATGTATCAAGTATTTCTTTCAAGTTCATTGTCATCCATGCCACCAAAATTGATAAATCCTATTGCCATATTTTATTTCGATACCCCGATTCTCGTTGATCAAATCTTGTACTCATCATCGTTCGCATCCATACACTTTGTTTGCAACTTGTAAATTTCTCGATCATGATTCATCCATCAAATTGTACCATCATCCCACTCTAGTAACATTTCTTATTGTACTCAAATATTTCTTCGTATTGATCACGCCAACATATTATCCTCTCGTATAGGCAACTATCATATTCCAGCAACATTAATTCTGAGGGTCATTCATATTCACATTCGCCGATCTCGGCTACATGCACTATCCAATTCCGTCATTACACTTATCCTCAATCTTGATCCGGTCAATAAAATTATTCCAACTATCTCAAAGCACTACCAACAATTTTCGCAGCTCAATATCAATCAACCAATCCAACCAGTTCTAACAATTCCCAATATTTCAACCAAGGCAACTCAATTTTCGAAACCAACATGATCCGTCATCCCATCCAACATTATAACATCAAAATTTCCCAAATATCTATTCAATTCCAAAGCCTACCTTCCAACATATCTTATTCATTCCAACTATACTCACGCAACACCAATAGGGACATCCTACGGTTTTCCAATAGTCAACTTAGCATACAATCAAGTCTCTACGGTCAGCTAATCTAAGCTAAACCAGACATTCAGCTAACCCATATGAGATGAGTAGCTATCAGGGACATACTTATCTCTTATCTTAGAGGCAACCAATTCTCAACATAGGGCAACTCTATGGTCTGACCAACTTAGGGACATGGAACACCACCCCAATCTTATGAACTTATACCCAACACGGACAACTGAAGAACATAGCCAACCAATCTGAGACTTAAGCAAGCAACCAACAATCTAGGCAACAAACTGACACTCTAGGCAACCAGCCAACAATCTAGGCAACCAACCGACAATCTAGGCAACTAGCCAACAGTCTAGGGTCAAGTCTTTCTACCCGTACTCATACTCGAGTCATACCCAACGAAGTCTCATTCTAGACTTACCCGCAACCGACAAAATCTATCCGACAATTCTATCCAACAATTCTTACGGGTCAATCCAAAGCTATCATATAAAACTCCTCAATCGAATATCCAACTTTCAATTTCCACTTGCATAGACATAGCATCACTTGTTCAATCCAACTTGTATCCTCATATCGTACTCAAATTGTCTATTCAATCGGGTCAACTATTCTGAATCATCATCCGACATTGTTATCTCAATACTTTATCACTTATGATCTCTTTCCTACGGTCTCTTCGCGACATAATCGTTTCCCACATTCTTAGATCATCGATACGGTCCGTACTCTTTTAACCAACAAAATCAGGCAACTATAATCATATTTCTTCCGAGGCATCATTTATAAATTTTCTAACACCAACACGGACATCTCTTAGCAATTCACGTTAACCATCAATATTAGTTTTGTATCATCTCCTTATGATTCCATAAGAAGATTTACTATTCATGTACCGATCCAATCTCTATGGCACCAATCATCTAGCATTCTTACTTCAATCATCCAATTGCATATGACATAACTTAATTAGCTAAGTCATAATCTCACAATTCTATATCCCACCAAACTTGCTATCCATGCGACAATATCATCTATTGACAGGGTCTATTACATATCGCTGTACCTCGATACTTATTTGTATTCCAGTCATTAGTCAAGGGTCATAACTTGTTAATTCGGGACGTCAATTTCCTTCAAGCACACTGCACCACGTGCTAAGATCATCTATTCCACAAGCCCATTCTCTAACTTTTCGGTCGTCGATACAACTCTCTGTATCTTCTAAATCATTCGCAACATCCCGATAAGCGTCTAACATTACCATCAGTTCTATCGATATCCAACATGCAATTTCTTATACTCAATTCCAACATCGTTCAATATTCGGTCCATAGTTATTCCCGCAAAGTCATTCGATAGCAACACCACACTATCGTTACCAAGCCTACAATCCTTCTACCCAACTGATTCAAGTACTCGTCTGAATCTGAAATTCTTTTCTTTCCCAACCAAGGCATCCATTTCATATTCTCAATTCTCTTATTACCCAACTTAATGCTAACCGACAAGGTCTAGCGATGGTCCATCTGAACACATCAAAATCTCACAACGGGTCATCCAACTTAACAATCAAGGAACACGCCTAGCCAACATGTATCAATCGTATGCTCAGCTACGATTTGATACCACCCAATACCATAATAGGTAAGGCAATCACAAAATCACAACACATCAAGGGTCAAGGAACATCTTATCACGACAAGGGTATATGCAATATACCACTCAGAGCTCAAGCCATACCCAAGACAATATTCCCTCTCATCGAACCAACGTCCAATATGGACAATCCATCCTGCAGTGGTTATGCTGACCACAAATATCGACTCAAGATACTGTCGATTCCCATTCACTGAAATCCATGCACATTCCATTCCAACATACCAAGCCATCACCCACGGTCGATTGCTGCATAACAATCGACTCAAAGAATCCCACACATACGTCATCCAGCATACATCACAAACTTACGCATCGCATCATTGTTATTCTTTTTTTGGTATCTTTTAGAAATTCAACAAAGCACACATATCACAGCCCACATATTTAGACTTATTGTATGGAACACCCAGTGAGAGGTTAGAATGATCAACGGACTTTCAGTTAAGGGAACAACATAGAATAGTTTGGGAGCAACACAGAACAATCGCAGAAGCACTATGAATCATCATAGAGGCAACTTTGATTTCATCGCGGAAGCAACTTTGAGTATTCGCGGAAGCAACTTTGATTCACCGCGGAAACAACTTTGAATAATCGCGGAAGCAATCTTTGAATCATCGCGGAAGCAGCTTAGAATCATCTTAGTAGCAACGTTGATTTGAAACAAATCGAATAGAAATCCAAGGACGTAAAGCCGTGCTCTGATACCATTATGTCACGCCCCGATCCCGGAGGATCGAAAACTAGCCACTGGGCGTGATGCCGTACAAGTCTAGATTGCACTTGTACAAGGCAAAACCATTACAGTTCCTGGTAATTCTCAGAAAACATCGACAATGCAGCGGAACTAAGCAGATAAATTGAAGTCACACAATTTATATAGAAATGTATCTCTTTATTGATAATCAAAATGGATTACAAGACTTGCAGCGGAATACAGAGTTTACAACTGTTTACAAGACTTTTGAATAGCCAACTGAATGTTTACACTTGCCCTTTAGGCTACAAATGAATATACCGTCTTCCTTACAATGACTTGCCAATTTGGCTACAATCTCACTGGTACATCTGAGTTCCACTGTTCCATACATTATGTCCCGTATAGCAGAAAACATCGTCTTGCAAGAGGAGCTTCTGCACACCCATCCGATTCATCGATGCCAAGCACTGATTCACAGGATTTCCCCCAAGCAAACACCTGTAATATTGCCCACAACGTGGGTCAGTACATCATCAATGTACTGGCGAGCGGTGCTGGCCCAACTCACCTAAGAAGACAACACTAAGTAATCATGTTATAGAACATTATTAACAGTTGTCTTTCTCGTTGCCTTAGGGTCAATTTCATGTTATAGCCGACAAGAAGTAAAGCATGCAAATCTTATAGCCAACATATTTAAAGCATGCAGTTATCACCCTTTGGTGATTCTTACCCTCGGTCGTGTAGCCATCCCTGTACATTTATAATACTTACTCTGCCTGCACAAGACATTGTTAGAAACAATATCATGATTCAATATGAATATCACCGTTCGGGTGATTCTTACCAACAGCCGACATCCTTCCCTGTATTTGAGTAATAACTTACTCTGCCTGCATAAGACATCATTAGCACCTGACCTATCTATATGAAGGTCACTGGCGACACGCCATCCTGGACTGTCTTACAGGTATACAGCGCCCTTGCCAGTGCAGGTAGCTAGCCCCACTGCAAATCCTGTATACCGTGCTACTACTTCAGCACTGCCACTACTTCGGCACTGGTTTCCCCTAGGACGAACCGGGTTCCATGGCCCAGGAATACCGTTCGAGAAACCACCTTGTCGACAAGTTGTCCATGACCATGCAACTATATGCAACTTATCTAAGAAGAAAACATATAATGCATGATAAGGAAAACTACGCAAAACCATCATTCTCATTCGTATTGCCATCTTGCCATCTAGCCATCTTGCCTTGAGCCAATGCTCACATTATCATCTGCCCAATCCAGGGTCTTGGCGTAATCAACATTCTACATCGATGACAGGATAATAGAATGTTGTTACCCAATGCCTTGCCACATCTTTGATACCAAACATCTTTCCAACCAAACTCAATGTACTCACCGTCCAATTCCTGGGACTTAGCATCTGTTTAGCATTCATTCATTTGAATGCAATTCAAGCATACTCACTGCCCAGTTCTTGGGTCTTAACATCTGTATTGCCATCTATTCATTGAACCAAAGCTCGATATACTCACCTGCCCAAGTATTTGGGACTTTGCCTTCACCTGTCATGTAATTCATCGCAACAGCGTACAAGCATACAATTTATCTAGCCACAACAGTTTACGTTCATGTGATTATTATCTTTCATTATCTTTCCGAATTCCATGCAAGGTGTTATTGAGCAACACAATAAGAAACATAGCATACTCATCCTTATTTTAAACGTGAAGCTAAAGGATCTTTGAAGGGTTCAACACTACTCACATTCATAGGACGATTCCTGCCACGATCGCATAGTCTTCCAAGCGATCCTTCGCATAATCCCAAGTCCAACAAGGCTTCATCGAACCAACCATCCATCATAAGGCATCTTGCGGGTCGGGGCACTACAAAGGACGTTAAGCAAAAAAAGGAGCATGATGCTGCCAAATATTTGGAAGCTTGTGTCTGCGTTCAAGATTAGGTTCGTGCGAAAAAATGAACTCAGAACAAGAAGAAAGTGCCGACATCAGTGAGCTGGACTTTTGGTCCCATACTTTGAAGAACACTACTGGAGAATGAGCTAAGCAATAAACTTGGACGAAAGACGGACGACGGAATAGAAAAAAAATAGTTGTACATTTTATTACAAATTTTATGAAAATAAAATATCAACTTGCAAGTTTCAATTTTGTTTGTTAGTTAATATCCTAGCCGATCCTAAATATTTTGGCATTAATAGAAATTTATAAACTTTTTTATTCTTAAATTTTTGGGTTAGTTAATGTTATAGCATATTTAAATTATAATAACATTAATAAAAAAAATTTCCAATTTTTTCTTCTAAAAATTGTATGTTTTGTTCATTAAAAAGAAATGGGCCGACACGGACCCAACCCTAAACCGGCCCGAACCCAGATCGGTTCGGTCCGGCCCGCTCCCGACCGGATCATGGATCCGGACGGGGTTTTCCTATTTTTCTTCCGAGCCGGACTGGTTTGACCCGCTTCCTCTCCCAGATTGAGCCCGGTCCGGTCCGAATTAGGTCAAATCTGGTTATAACCTGAACCACGAGCCGGCCTGCTATAACATCTAGAAGTACACGAGGGCCCATCTTAAAGTGTCTAGCTGTGGTCTCTCTTTTGCCTCTAAACACTATCTTGAAGTAGCTAGGAAATTCTTTGTAGCGAACAACTAAAGAAATTATGGCTTTGCTTGCTTTAAGGAGAAAAGTACACTGAGGAGGATTCGAGGAAACAATGTAGAAAATACATCATCTTTTCTTAGGTATCCACCAACTGTTTTTTCCTCCTAGTTTTGTAATTGATTGTAGCGGCCTTCGTCTCTCTCTTTTGCCACTAAACACTATATTGAAGTTGCTGGGAATTTCACTGTAGTGAACTAAAGAGATTATGGCTTTCTTCCATTCCACTACTTTTATACTTCCCCCATTGCTTGCTTTAAGAAAAAGATACACGAGGAGGAAACAAAGTAGAAAATACAATGATCTTTTCTTCAGTCTCCACTCACTGTTTTTATTCTTCTATTGATTAGAAGGAAGGGGACCAAACGGCAATACCCATGATAACAACCGATGTCCCCTTGCGCTTCAAAAAAAGTGGACTTCTTCTTTGTCAAAGTGGTCATCTTCGAACTCACTAGCAGCTTCAAGTATTCTACAATGATCGATACCTATACCTACCAAGAACAGGCCGGCCCTGGCACAGGCAGCCAGGGCGACGACCGTACAGGACCCACGGATTCGAAGAGTCCAAAAAAATCAGTTTAAATATACATATATTAATATTTTTATATCTAAAATAGATCTAGTATGTATTATGGACCCAACTTAACATAAAACAATTATGTTGTAGTGAATACTATATTAGGCTTGTATATATGAATGAGATTCAAAATTCAGCACAAATTGAGGTTAATAGATGAAGATCTACAAGATTGTCGCGGTTCAAATATGAATCAGTTTTCGTGCGAGGACCTTTGTAGTTCCGCATTGCGTACAAACCGTTCAATGTCAAGGGGCAGCTTCAATGTTTCACGGGAATTAGTTGCGTTTTGAACTACTCTTCTCTGACCTTTGTTAAGAGACAGATAAGGGGTGTGTCATGCATAGAACAACAACGCCTAACTCTTCTGTCCACTTAACCTGAAAGAAGTAAAACTTCAAATCTTTCATTGTTCACAGATCTTATATTTATCCCTAAAAGTTCAACAATGAAACAGAAATATAGAGAGGTGGGTGAGAATTTCAGGGTTATATACTAGCAACATTTCGTCACAGGTCAAATCCTCATTTAATGGTTCGATAGTTGGATTCATGCTTTAATTCTTTATAAAAATTTGTTTAAAATGCGTAATTGAACTTATTTGATCAAATAGCATTTTAAAAGTACCTATCGCTGCACCAAAAATTCTACCGTTCTAATAAGGGTTGTATGTTATTATGATATATATTATTGCAACAGTACCTTAAGGTATGAATCGCACTAGTAAAATTTCACTCTAACTAAACCTATTGATTAAAAAGTTCCCAGCATTACGTCGGACACCGTTAAAATAAATAAATAAATAAATAAATAAATCTATTGATTGAAAGACAGATTACCTTGTGATAGTTAGAGTCACCTCCCACAAACATTACATAGAACTACGACGATAACCTGACACTTATTCAGAAAACTTCACAAGGTGTACAGTCATCTTATCCCAGCAAACAACCTAATTCTTTCTCATTCCTTTCTAGCCAACTTTGATTAATCTCGAGGCTTTTCCCAATACAGCTCAGAGCTAGTTTGCAAAACTTAACCACATAGTTTCAATATCAGACCTAAAACAAGTTCAGGTAGGTACGGAAAAGAACTCCAACTCAATCCGCACTAAATTTTAGCAGACCGTTGGCAAACATATCTTGTATTAATTGTTGTCCAAAGTACATTATGTTAAGGAACCTTCTCTCTAAAGATACATGCATAGTGCACATGTTTATTTCTATTGTTTGCATCTAAAGATGTCACAGCTGGCAGCTCCACTTCCGAAGTTCAGTGATAAAATGGTTATCATAAGCAATCAACTTACTTAAATTACCATTATTAGGAAGACTACCGTTATTAGGAAGACCCCTTCCATTTTGTTAATGCTTGTTGCCCTTTAAATTTTGCCGATCCGAGTCGATATTGCACGAAGCACTGGCACCATATAATGTGTGTGTGCTGTTTTTCTACAATCTGCACACTGTACCTAATAAGTATGTCTCACCAACCCGCCCACCCCCAGCATTCCAACATCAACATGTGCATGACTCGCTATAGCAAAGTATAAATACCTATGTAACCTATATATACAAAGACCAAGATTTTATTCTCTTATTCAGAGGGACACAGAATGAAGGGGGAGGTAGTAGAGGTTCAGTCCATCCCCTCGACGCCAAAGGCCCTTGACGTCCATAGCCCTCCAGTGTCTGCTCCTCCTTCGCGGCTCGACTCTCCCTCAGTGACCTGGTCTCCATGGACGCCTCGGTTCTCGATGGGTACTCCGCTGGCGAGCCCACTGAAGAAGGCAGCGGCCAGCGTGAAGGGGTACTTGGAGGAGGTCAGCCACCTGACGAAGCTTGATCCCCATGACGCGTGGCTGCCGATCACGGAGTCGAGGAATGGGAATGCGTACTACTCAGCCTTCCATACATTGAGCTCTGGGATCGGGTTTCAGGCTCTGGTGCTGCCTGTAGCCTTCACAGTTCTCGGATGGTAAGGATATGCACTACATGCATCACAGTACTTACGCTGTTTCTTAAACCTTAAGGTGTAGTAGTTAAACTGGACAAGGTTTCAGAAACTGAGCAGTAGATGAATGCATCCTCAGAATGTTACACTTGATATATATAGGTTCAAGAAATATGAGTTAATAAACCAACAGTTTTACTGCATATGAGAAGTCCACGATAGTATTGTCAACTTCCTAAAGCTGTTTAGAAATAAATCATCAACATGTTAATTTCAGTTTAAATATCATACAAACCCTATATAGCCGCCAACTTAGGTTTTTCAAACTTATTAGCTAAAATGCACACAAGTTCTCGAATTTTAGCTTACTATTTGCTAACACAATTGGGAAGAAACTTCTGTTTAGAACATGGATTCCCTGCAGACAGAGAGTGGACGACCTGCTTTGGTTTGGGAAGTAGAAATCTCTTCTTCTTAGTCCACCCGGCTCGTCTTTAACCAACCTCCAGTTTCTCCGTCCTGACAACCAACCTTCCCGTCCTCTGCACAGCCCAGCACTCCCTAGCCATTACCCGCTCCACATTACGCCTGTTCATCTTTGCCAGCACCATATACCTACTGTTCTCCTTCCCAGCCTAGCCTGCCCACTCCGACTCTCTCTCCCAACACATCTACCTCTTCTTAGTCTGATCACCGACGATGTGTCCTCAAATAGTAGCTTCAGGAATGATTTTTTTTTTTTTTTTAAATGCCTAGTACGTTCATGAGCAAATAACAGAAGTGGTTAGAGAGAAGGGATATTGATGACAGGAATTTTACTGAAGTGGCAAGGAAAAATTAAAAGGGGCATTCTGATTAAAAAAAATTTGTACCGTGTTACCTGGATAGAGGGTTTACTTACTTGGTGAAAGAGTTCTCCACTGTTCATGAAAGAGATCCAAATCACAAGCCAGATGTATGTCAAAATTTGTGGCCTAGTATGGTTAACAAGAGAACAAAAAAGTGTAAAGGAACCTACTTTCGAACTCTTTGGTGGACAATTTTGCACGCTACGAAGACGTAAACGACCAGGATACTGACACTGAATAGTAGCCATTAGACACGCGAAGAATTGAACACCAAGATGTTGTGGCCAGGCCTTTTTAGCTGATATATTATATGTTGTTCCATAGATGGGGACATTAACTTGGGTGATACGTTGGCTTACCTGGGCCCTTACAAGATGTTAAAGGGGAAAACTTTTAGTTGTCATGGGCATCATCATCGGGCTCTGGACCTACATTTTCTTCCATATTGGTCACGAGAATATAGCCAGATAGCAAGGCAAACTTGCAACGGAACCCATGGAGAACATTTGGTGGCTGCAAAAACAACATTAGAAGTAAATAAATATAAATAATTAAAACTATGCAAATAAATTGGACACTAAATGGTAGTCAAAATCCACCGAGCATCGATTTTAGGAATTATTATGGCCTTTTTTGTGTTGTTGTACATAAAAATAAAATAATAAAGTGTGTTAACACTGGCCCTTCAGTGAATTAGTGAAATAGGGGTCAAAATTTTGACATATATACAGCCAAGTAGCACCTCTACTGGCCAGATAACTCACGAAAGTTAGGATGTTATTAAAGACTTCAATAAGAAAATAAAAAGAGACAACTTCAACCTTTTAATAGTACTCTTCATAGTGCACATGCAACGAATAAGAAAAAAGGAATTTGATATAGATCCCTAATTAATAAAGAGAAATCCATGCTTCACCTATTATTTCTATAATTAAGCCTGATAAGAAATCTGAGGTTGTTTAGTTCAACAATGACACAGGTGTCTCATTTGACATGGAAACGTGGTATCTGACATGGTAACTTATGACAATCCAGATATGAGGATGACACATACATGTGTAACTTCATAAATATAGTTATATTTGCTGAGATTAAGAATGACTCGACTACTCTATAGATGGCTTTAGATGGGGTGAGTACATATTTAAAAGAAAGTATAAGAGCCACTTTGGTGTCATCCTAATGTGGAACTAAACAAGAGATCAATCAGACAAGAATCAAAGAAGACGAAAACATACTCTCCTTCACTCCCTCGCAAGTTGGAGCCTAAATGTCAAGCAAGCCCATCTTTGAGAAAATGTGTAAAAATAATGGTTGTGGAAGAGCCTTGGTGAGGATATTGGCAAATTGGGAGTTGTAGGGACACGATGAAGACGAACTTCTTCAAGCTTAACCTTGCCCTGTATGATGTGGTTGTCAACCTCAATATGCTTGACGTGCTCATGGAATATGGGTTTCATGGCAATGTGGATAACTGTTTTGTTATGACAATAGAGAGATGCAGGAGAAGTGAGCAAAACACCAAAACAAATTAGAAGACTTTTCAGCCAATTGAACTAGGAGACCAGATGAATCATCAAGCGATACTCAGCCTAAGCAGAATAACGAACAACCAAGGTTTGATTCTTACAACCCCTAGTAGAGCGACGATCATCATTGATCCTAGTAGAAATGAAATCGAACTGAGCCGAGCCGAGCTTAGCATGTTCAAGCTCGACTTGTTTCAGTTGGTTCTTATCGAGCCAAACTCCACTCCAAGATCGAACTTATAAGAACATATTCAAGCTCGATCTTGCTTAGCCTGTGAGCAACTTGTCTCGGCTAGAGAGCAGGTAGCAAGTTGTTGAACTCGAGTCATGGGCTTTATGGCCCTGCTCCTTGAAAATCCAGCAAGACAAGTACTACAGAGGCTTTGGACATTTTTTTATAATAGTAGTCCTAGTTACCAACTGAGGTAGAATTAAAGTTATACTTTTTCATAAATATCTTGACAGTTTCACACCAAAATCCAGAAACCATATATGGGTTGACTCGTATCGAGTCAAGTCCAAGTGAGTACTCTACTAGCTCTATGAGTCGAGAATTATGTGAAAACACGGCTCATTAAGATAATTGAGCTCGCTTTCATGTTCAAGATCGTCTCTTTAATGGAAGATAGTCAAGCTTTTATCGAGCTTGCTACCTGCTATTTTCAATTGCAGCCCCAGGACCCAACATAGTCAACACCGGTGTAGGAAGTAAGAAATAACGAGGATGGTCAGTAGAGATGAGATTGGGTAGGGTTAGAGTTAGCGGCTGAACTATGTTAGGTTTAGGGTCACTACACCAAAATGGTCATTTTGGAACGGAGGAATTTTGTTCCAAAAAATTTCAAGAATGCCTCTATTCCGTGCCTATTTTTAGGCTACCAAAATTCTTGGAACGGAATAAAGCGTCCAAGATACGATTATTGGAACGCTTTATATGCATGCCAGTGTTGAAACCGGTTTGTCAAGGGTTAGGGTTGGTGGCCAAGAGATATGAAGATGGGTGAAGAGGAAGTGGCTAGGTTAGGTTTCAAGTGGCTAGTCTAGGATATGTCTAGGGTTAGCGTTTGCGACTAGGAGGGAGATAAAAGCTAGATATGAGGATTGAGATTGGAAGATATGTAGGAACCCTAGAGGGGGGGTGAATAGGGTCAAGCTAACTAATCAAGCACTTAGCACAAGCTAATTGGCAATTTAATTTTATAAGTGCAAGAGAAGAAGCAAACACAATACCGACACCCGATGTATCCTGGTATCCTCCTAAGAGGCAGTCCAGTCCCGGAACTCTCTCCGGCTTTAATCCACTATTTGAGCAAATAGTTACACACGAGTTTGGATCCGAAGAACTCGCCAACTTCTTACACAAGAGCTTTAATCCGAAGGGTTCTCCGACTTCAACCGAGAGTTTGGATACGAAGACTCCCCAACTTCAACCGAGAGTTTGGATACGAAGACTCTCCAACTTCAACCTTTCACAATAGGTTTTGATCTCCTTATACAATAGGATGAAGATCTCACTTTTCAACTCAATAACTCTAACACAATTTGTGAATGACAAATGAAAGCTTTGTAGAGTTGTTTGTGGATAGGCTTTGGTGGTTTAAAAATTTTTAGGCTCAAAGCATCAACCTTGAATAAAGGGGTTCAAGGCTATTTATAACCAAAGCATTGAAAAGAGCTCAAGGCAACTTTTCAGTCCACGAACCGGCATACCGTCGGTATGATCCGGCATACCGGCGGTATACCTGTCTGGAATTGCAACGGCTAGAAATATAGCCGTTGGGATCATTAATGGCTGAAAATCCGACCGTTGGAATTTCAACGTTTCGGAAGCGGTATACCGTCGGTATGGACCGGTATGCCGTCGGTATGCCGGTTTTGTAAACAGAAACTTTATGTGAACGAAAACCGGTATACCGTCGGTATGCCGTTTTCCACCAAAAATGATCCTGGGCTTATTTCTGCCCTAGCTTTCGATTTTGCCATCCATTTCTTGTGTTTACAATAATTCTTAAGACTCATTACAGACTCCAGATAAACTTAGGCAGGTGCAGGCTTCTTCAGAGTCTTGAAAAGATGATGGCATGGCTTGGCTTCTTCCTTTGATAGGTGCTGGCTTTTTCCCTTGGCGGCAGCTGTCCAAAGATATCCAGTTTGTAAAAACTGAATACCTTTCGGGGGCTTCGCCCCCGAACCCCCGACGAGGGGCGCTGCCCCCTCGACCCCCGTCCGCTGACCGGGCAGCGGAACCCCCGGTGTGTGGCTCCAGAGATGTCGTCGGGTGGTTCAGAAAAATTTTGTGGGATCCATCGTCTTTGGCCCACCATGATTTCTTCATTGCATATGTTCACATTGATCTTGCTTATTGCTTTTCTGCATGTACATGTTAGACGAACAAAGCAATATACGTAATAGCAACTATGATAGGTTAAATGCACATTAGGACAATGCTGAGTTTAAGTATAAGTGCTAAGGCGATAGCATAAATGTTAGTGATATCATAATGATTAAACTTAATTGAATGACCACAATCAAAAACATAGTTTTGATTTTGGCAACCCGATTAAATTTAAGATAGATAAGCTCATATCACTAAAATGTAAACCAATAGGCATATATCACCAAAGGTATAAGAATAAGTAGAAATGGTATAGTGATAGTGTAAAGATTAGTGATAATGAAATGCTAAACTTAATATATTAACCACATTCAAAAACATGATACAATCATTGGGCTAACAAGATATACATATGGGGTTATTAGGTGACAACATGGTTAGGGTTTCAAGCTACACAGGATCGGGCAAAGGAGGCAAGTGTGGAGGATTAGGTTAAGGGTTTTAGGGTGGCAATAAAGGCTGAGGATAGAGCTAGGTTTAGCATTTATAAAAGGGTTGTTGGTGGTGGCCTATGAAGGGTGGTAACCCAGGAAGAAAATATTAGGATTTGATAGGGAGCCTAATGCTCTGATACCATGTTAAGATTAGGAGTTACTTAAGTGAGAGGATTAATTTCATTATGTGACAGATGGAAAGGACATTTCTGTAGGAAGAATTCTTCCTACATATAAAAGCTCTTTAGCTAATTAAATTTGAGGCTTTTTGGCAAGATCTTTACAAGTTCACAGGTGATAGTGCAAGTCCTTGTGCAACAGACAGGTCTCAAAGGTTAAAAGAGAGTAAGATTTTTAAGAAACAAAAAATAGTGTTTCAGTTACAACTCATTCGTCTTGTTTTCTAATCTCAGTGAGTGTTCGAATGTTTCCTTAAACCAATACAAATTGGACCCCTTGGCAAAAATCAAAATATGTCCAGACAGGCTCAGATCTAAGACCCTGCATGATATGATCTGTTCTCAGTGTATAACATATGTTGTAATCCTGATAAGCAAATTTTTGTATTCCCCACTGGACACTAATCTTTACTGCCCAAGTAGTAGACAGAGTCCTGCAGTGCACATAAGCTTAATAAAACTCAGAATATCACATAATGTTTATTCTCCTTTTGCAGGATGTGGGGAACCCTCTGCCTGTCTTTAGCATTCATTTGGCAGCTCTATACTCTTTGGCTGCTCATCCAACTCCATGAATCGGTTCCTGGAACCCGTTACAGTAGATACCTTCAACTTGCCAAAGCGGTCTTCGGTAAGACAATATATATGCATGGATTAACCAATACACATGAATCTTTTCTTCATGCACTCAACTGTCAATCATTCCTCAGGTGCAAAGTTGGGGAAATGCCTGGCCTTGTTCCCCACCATGTACTTATCAGCTGGAACGTGCTCAGCTCTCATTATCGTTGGAGGTAGTAGCATGAAGCTTTTCTTCGAGATTGTTTTATGCGGGCCAGAATGCAACTCAAAGCCACTGACAGGCATAGAGTGGTGCCTTGTCTTCATTTGTCTAGCTGTCATCCTTGCTCAGCTCCCCAACCTTAACTCCATAGCTGGAGTATCCCTCATTGGCTCTATAACGGCTGTCACTTACTGCAGTATTATATGGGTTGTTTCAGTGAGCAAGGGTAGGAAACTACAAGCAGCCTCCTATGATACAGTCAAAACGAAGTCCGATTTTGATAGAATGCTCAGCACTCTGAACGCATTAGGAATTATTGCTTTTGCTTTCAGAGGCCATAACCTTGTCCTTGAGATCCAGGTATCACTTTCTCTTCTCTTCTACACTCAACTTTCAGGTCTGCTAGTTTAATAATATATTGAAGATTCTACTTCATATGTGTTTGCAGGGTACGATGCCATCAACTCTTAAACACCCTTCACGAATACCTATGTGGAGAGGTGTGAAGGCCGCATACACAGTGATTGCTTTGTGCTTGTTTCCTCTTGCTCTTGCTGGTTTTTGGGCCTATGGAAACCAAGTACGAAACTCGTAATATTAAACCAACTTGGTTGCTCGGATTTTCCAATTTCTTGCCTAATCACTTGGTCTATTAACCATCTAATTTCTGGTCTAAACATCTGTGTTTTATTTACTTTTACTTCCTTCCAAATCAGGAGGCAAACATGTCCCTAGAAAACTGCAAGATGTCCATCTCAGGTATAACTTATTGTGGAACATTAACAAATAAGAAAAGTTGATTATATAAATATAAAGTTTCATTAAACATGGATTGCTTATCTGGACAAGAAGACGTATAGAGTAACTTATCAAATACATGATATAAAATTCTAGTTATATATATACTAAAACATACGGAGATTTCAATTATAAATTAGGCTACCAATAAAGTATATCAATTCATAGTGTTAGGGATTAATGGCTTGTAATGAATTTAATGACGAGGAAACTAAAAGCTAATATGTGGAAAATAAAATCTTATCATGTCCAGTAACTTGAAAAGAAATAAGAACAAATAATATGACATATTTTCGCCCAAGTACCTCCATAGTTATTTAGTTTTCTATGAACAAATAAATTTTGAATTTTGAGGGGGGAAAAACTTCGTTCATAAGGATTCATCTCGGAGATCTGAAAGGATGTCGGCTACCTTACACAACCCTCCTTTATTCGGGGTTGGCACCAGCAGTGAAAATATAAGATATTAGACAACACAGGCGGACTTTCTAATGTATCTAATTAACCTACGTGGTCTCACTAACACAAAGACTGATAATAGATCAGTAACACTGTAGACAAAACCACAAGAACATGAATAAAATGTAGAAGACGGAAATCAACACCAAGGCTTTGCTGGACTTGCCTGGATGACCGGTCCTAATCACTGCTCTGAAATTTATCATTCTCTTCTATCTTTTAAGAAAGCATTTGACTGGATACTAAACTTAGAATTACATTACCAGATACCATCAAAAGGGATTCTTGCTGCCCTATATGCATTCCACAGTAAAGACACTTCAAGGGTGTTGCTGGGGATAACAAGCTTGCTCGTCGTCATCAACTGCCTTACCTCATTCCAAATATATGCTATGCCAGTCTTCGATAATTTGGAGTCAAGGTACACCAGAAAGAACAACAGACCATGTCCGCGTTGGCTCAGATCTGGGTTCCGTGTGTTCTTTGGATCAGTCGCCCTCCTGATAGCTGTTGCACTTCCTTTCTTAGCAGATCTGGCAGGCCTGCTCGGAGGCATTGCACTGCCTGTCACTCTAGCTTATCCTTGCTTCATGTGGATCCTGATAAAGAAACCCAACAGATATAGCGCTATGTGGTACCTAAACTGGGGTTTGGGAAGCCTAGGCATGGGACTTAGTGTTGTTTTGATTGTCGGAGGGTTGTGGAGGATAGTAGAGACTGGTATTAAACTTCGCTTCTTCAAACCACGGTGATCAAGAGGAAGAAATCAAGGAAAAAAATGGAGAAGTTGGATATGAAACTATCAGCTTCCTTTGGCTAATGGTACCTAAGTCTAGCAGGTTTGATGGTGTAATTTTATGATCACATAAGATGTATCCAGAGATTCCTCATGGAAACAGAATATTGTGCCAAATGGTTCCCAGGTCTAAAGTAGTAGTAGAATATTATAATGGCCTAGAAAATGAATAGTTGTCGATATTAGAAATGCTTTGGTCAAATATTTTGCTATTTCGCACCAAGGCTTTGATCGTTATAAATGAATGGAAATGCAGATCTTCAAATGGAATTGCTGTGTAAATCCTCCTAGTTCTTTTCACTTTGTTTCAGGACCAAATAAAGGAAAGCCGGCTCACTGTTCTTAAGCCCTCTCAATTTATTGAAATCATACATAGTCTTATATACACGTTCATGTGAAAGTAATAGGAATCTTTCCACAGGCAGTCAAAGTCTGATTTTTCCAAATCCTTCTAACCTAAATAGCACCAAACTGGACATACATCTATGTGATGAGAACACCAAGCTTTTCAATATTGGCCAAATCGTATTGATTTTGGCATGTCCAGATCTGATACTTAGTCACTGTCACTGATCCACCAATACCAACTAATATTGGCTGATACCGACGTTGGAGGTCTCTTTCCATCAATTCGACAAAGAAAAAATGAAAAGAAAAAGGATAAAAACATGGGGAAAAAGCAGTCTCGATACTATAATTTGGTCGTCAATGATCAAAACTTAGAAGCCAGAAGCAGAAGCGAAAGCGGGGACGGAAGCGGGAGCGGGAGAACACAACTACTTAGAAGAGTCTAAAGTTGGGAGCGTGATGGAAGCATGAGCTAATAAAATTTTTATGTTTATTAATTATTGTTATCAAAACTTATAAATATCGTAATATTTATTAGAATTTATAAAGTTCAGTTAAAAGTTACAGAGAGATCATTCTCATATTAATTTTTTATGAGACCAAGGTAAATAATATTTAGTTTCTTAGTACTTTGATAAAAGTGTATTAAAAAATTTCTTTCTTTCTTTCCAAAATTTATACTCTCTTTTAAAATTATGGTCATATTATAGGAAGTGTTCATGTTATCGGAGAAACGCACTTCCATCGCTGGAGAAACGAGCTCCCGTCATCAGAAAGCGAGCTCCCAAGTAAAAAACTGCCGAATCGAGGTTCTCACTGAGATTTGTTGGCCTTCTAGGAGTTTCTGACTTCTAAAGATCAAAATGCTACAGTGATAAATAAGATTCCTTAGCTGACTGTAGAAGATTGTTAGTAATCAAGTTGTTTAAATATTTCATTATCCTTAATCTTATCATTAAATAGTTCATGTTGCCTTCTGAGTCAAAAGTACCTAGTGTGGGTGTGCCTTGTTTAAAAAAGTAAATAAACAAAAGTATTTACCACGGATGAACACTTCATCAATATTGAATGATATCATTTGAAGATATATTCAAATTATACCTAAAGGTATCAAATATTTTATAGTTTTTAAAAATTTTAATTTTTTTCCTTCCTAAAAGCAAAAAATCCGAAACCTCGCTGATTGGAAGAGTCTGAAATCGATTTCGAAACATATTCTGATACCGATATTCAAACTTTTAGTTATAACAAGTATACAATACGATATCACCAACCGAATACCTCAACTTAGAAGGGAGTGAATCCGAAAGTTCCTGCATTATCGGTCCTCACATGTCAGAATGTGGTCAAAACCCACTTCTCTCCAATTAATCACGTCAAACATAGATAGTATAAGACTTATGATATTCTGATCTGATACCTCTTTATTCTAAGAAGAAAATTGCTTTAACTTGGTATAACATGTTCACACATGCATAAAGAAATGAAAGAGAACACAAAATATATGTTAAATGTTAAACCATATACGCAACCAATAGGATGGGGAAAAATGGAACTCATCACAGTACAAGATTAGTAAATGAAAGGGCATTACAGTTATGATTTGAAACTACTTAACGATCAATGAAAATTATGAATGAAAGATAATGGAGGATCAGTTATTAAGATATGAAGAAGTTACCAAACGGAGGTGTCAGCAACATCGACAACAAATGATGTCCAAGAATAAATATGGTCTAGCTCTTGCCTCTATTTCCTCCATCGTGGGAACTGCTTCCAGGGCATAAATGCTCTCTGTAGAACAGCAGAAAGTACACATATTTGTACAAATGAATTTACTAAAGGGATGAAACCCTATGGAATCACTTAATCTATAAGTAATTCAAATAATAATAGATTGTCATGACTATGGGCACAGAAATAATAAATCTGTACCATAGGTATAAAATTTGCTGCCTTCTAACATGTTCATATGTAGTCTGATTTGTCGAAGAAGATGGCTAAAAACCAAAATTATAAGGAAAAATGTTACATGGATGGTTAGGTTGAAAGCATTCGCAATGCATCAGATACAACATACCCTAATATAAACAGATCAACTAGTCAGTATAATAGGTCCAAATAAATGGAAAATACTAGTATAAAAACTAAGATTTTCAGCTATGAAAGCAGGTCAGTTTTCTAAAGGAAGGGCCTAAATATCTGTAACACTAACAAATCTACATCCTATTTTAACATCTTCGGTGAATGTTTGCTTAGGCCAAGCCTTAGTACATGGATGGTTAGGCGGAAGTATCTACAATGTATCAAATATAACATACCTCATATACACAGATGCACTAAACAGTGCAATAGGTCCAAATAAAGGGAAAATTTTAGTAGAAACAATCTAAGATTCTCAGGTATGAAAGCAGGGCAGTGTGCTGAAAGAAACGTCATGTCCTCTCCTATGTAGCACTAAAAAAACCATATCCTTTTACATCTTCAAACCATGTTCTTTAGGCCGAGACATAGTCCTAGCAAATCTTTTAACTCGTATCTTATTGCTTCTAACTGGTGCATGTATTGTTCTACATTGTGCATGTCCAACCAACCAACCAAGACGATCTTCTCTCATCTTATCGTCAATTGGTGTCACGTCTAGTTTCCCACGGATACATTCATTTCTTATACTAACTTTTATGTATTGTCACACATCCATCTTAGAATTCTTGTTTCGGTACGCTTTCGTTTACATTTTTTTCTAATTTTCCAACAATTAGTTCCATAAAGCATTTTTATCTTATTATAGAGTTTTCCTTTCAACTTTAGTGATATCATGTGATCACATAATAGTCCAGAAAGCATTCCTACATTTCAAACATCATGTTGTAATTCTAGAATTGAAAATCCAATCTATCATAGTGGAGATACTAATGCAGCTTATACACAATTGCTTTATTTTATTTTACATTTAATGAAGAAGATTATCTCATCTCTGATGTTCTTCACAAGCTTTACAAGAAAATGTATCATGATATGCATTTCAACTACAAAAGAATTTACCCAAAATTTTGGAGATAATCGTAAGTAATATGCTTGAAAATGTTATATTATCCGAATAACTTACTGACATTACTAATTTTAGAGTCGATATATTGAAGTCCAAGATCATTACTAACATGATCCTTTTTTGTGACATAATTAACATGACCAAATCTTCATAGAGCATCCTTGATTTGTCAACGCTATTATAGACCTTCAATTGCAAGAATCCAATTGCAGGTGGATAGAACAAGCACCGAAGCTTTTATCACATAATAGCTCATCTGGTATCCTAGATCGTGTTTAGTACTTTTAATAGTTATGAATAATATGGCAAGTAAACATACATTGTACATTCTTTTCACTTATGCATTGATAATGGTTCGGTATAATGTAAGGCAGTAAGCTATAACGGCTACATAGCAAGATGTGTAATTTTGTAATAAGAATGGAATGAGTCATCAATCTAAAGCACGAGTTGCCAACTCAAGAGAGCGTAATATGAATCACCAACTTAAAAAGTATGAGTTTTCAACTAAAGAGAGCATTAGTCATCGGTCAAGAAGCATGAGTCATTAAACGAGCATGAATTACCAACTCAACAAGGATCAATTGTCAATTCAAGAGAACATGAATCATCACTTTAGAACACAAGTCACTAATTCAAGAAACATGAGTTTTTAACATAGGAGAGCATCACCATAAGAACATAAGTTGTTAATTGAAGAGAGCATGAGTCCATCACTATGGAGCATCAGTCATCAACTCGAGATAGCACCCGTCATTATTGGATTTGTTCTTATTTAGTTTCCTATTAGGAGAAAACTTTTTGTTTATTTATTTTTGGAAGAAGGTTTTAGATTAGTTTTTTGATGTTTAGGAAATATCGGAGGGCTAAGATATATATATATATATATATATATATATATATATATATATATATATATATATATATATATTTGGAAAAAGGTGAATTTTATTCCAAAAGAAAAACCATAATCTTACAACATACAACCAGAGTGGGACTCCCACTCATCACTCATCAGTTCTCCATAGCATTTACATCAAAATCGATGTTATGGAGAAGGCCAACTGGAGGGGTGACCAGCCCCTCAAAGATCCGACGGTTTCGCTCCCGCCATACATGCCAAACCGCAGCAGCTAGACGAACTCTGGCTGTGCGGAACCGGTCCTGCCCTCTGCCCCTGCTATCTCGGATCGCCGTAATGATGTCCCCAACACATTTTCCGGAGGCGAACACTCCCAATACACGACCCTGCTCCGCCCAGATCTGCCACGCCAGAGTGCACTCGAAGAAGATATGCTTTATAGATTCAGGCTCCAACCCGCAAAGCACACATTTGGGATCCGGAATCGGCACTCCAAAAGAACTCAGGCGACCTCTGGTCAAGAGGCGGCCCAGTAGCAGCTTGTAAACACACAACTGCATCTTCCTGGCCAGACCCTTGCACCAAACGAACTCATAATCAGAACTCAGCGGGAAAGTACGCCGGATAAGGTTGTAGCAGCTACGAAATTGGAACTCCCCAGTCCCTGAAGAAGCCCCAGACGGTTCCCAAATCCACCGATCCGCAGGCAAAGTCGGATCAATGATAGTAGACAAAATGCTCCCACCCAGCTCCTCAGCGAACCGATAAGAATTCGGCCTCCACTCCCCATTTCGTATGATGTGACTGCACATCAGACCACGCCTGTCCTCCTGATGAGTCGGGGCTCCTCTGAGATCCAACAGCGAACGCCGATTTATCCAAGGATCCCGCCAGAGGTCCGTACCAGACCCGTCCTTCATGACCCTCCGAATAGCAGACTTGAGCACCCCCCTGTGTCTCAGGACAGTCTTGAATGTGACTGAATGGTTGTTGTCAGTAGAACACGTCCAAAAACTGCCCTGCTTCACATATCTGCTGTACATCCAGTCCGCCCAAAGAGATCCCCCGCTGATGAATCTCCAGGCCAGCTTAAGCGCAGAAGCCTCCCTAATCTCCATCAACGGTCTGAGCCCCACTCCTCCCTCCTTCCTGGGACGACAGAGCTGGTCCCAGGAAATCACATGCATACCTCCCCTCCAAATGAAATCTGCACAAAGACGCTCCACTCGCCGAATGGTGGCCACTGGAAGGAGGATGGACTGCAGCCAAAAATGGGCCACAGCCGAGATCACCGACACAAAGACGCTCCACTCACCGAATGGAGGGCTAAGATATACTTTAGGTTACAAATATAAATGTTTCTTTGAGAGAAAAAGAAAGAGTAAAGATGTAGGGCTTGAGATAATAATTTGAAACTGAATGACATAATAGTCATCCTTACTCTGTGATAAATAAATTTTCTTCATTTACATGTTTTTTAGAACCTTTCTATGCTTTTATACCTTTGTTGATTGCTCTTTTTTGTTCAATTTTCTCTGCCGAATTGACAGGAAAAGAGACCCCCAACGTCGGTATCGGTCAACATCGGTAGCGGTCAGTTTCGGATTGGGACATGCCAAACAGTATCGATATCGTCCATATCTGACCAATATTTGCCGATAATGCAAACTATGTATTTGACATGTGGGGACTTGTTGAATAATATATATTTAATCCTCAACCCATATCACACACCTAACTTTTGTGTAGTAGCACCTCACCACACACCTAGCTTTTGTGCAGCAGCAGGTTCTTTAACATTGTTTCCAATAATTGACTTCAAAATTAAGCTTTTCGAGCCAAAAAGATGAACTTCGAATAAAATATTTTTTTAAGAAAGAATTTGTTTTCTCTAAAACCGATTTTCTGAAACAATTACCAAATATGGTGGTTCCCGTAGTCGTATTTTGAAAGACAATTTAATTAAAATAAGGGCAAATTGCGTTAACTACCCTCATGTTTTACACTTATTACAAAAACCATCCCTATTTGGAAATTAATTACACGTACCACCCCTATACTTTATATTTTCTATAGAAACTTTAACACTGACCACCCCCTATGTTTTATAAAATTTATAAAGGAGAGGGGTGGTCAGTGTAATTATTTTTTGAATAGTGGTAGTCCCTGTAATACTGATGAAACATAGGAGGGCCACTATATTTATTTATTAAAATAAACATGCTTAGGAAACACAATTTTACTATATAAAGTCGTGTTAAGTCGACTTCACATTCTTTTAGATATGAAATCGTGTATGCAAAGCGTAACTTAAGATCCTCTTTGAGAACGCGGCTTCTGAAAAATACCTTATTCTGGTAGTATTTTTTTTTTTTTCCAAAACTACCGTTACAAAGTATAATTTTCTAAAGAGAAAAAAAAAGATTGTAATAAATAATCTACCAGAAGCTTGATAACTAATGAATAAAATCATAAATATGTGCAGTGTTATTCCTGAAACAGATCTAACAATCAGATATAAAGATCTCACACAAACGGATTTGCTTCTCTGTTCTAAATTTTAGGACTTCGGAGGTTCATGTAAACAAGTATGCCCTCCAAAGAACCTTAAGCTGTTGCAGCGACCACTATAATCGTCTAATTACAACTGACAGAATAAAATGTTCTTCCTATCACGCAGTTACAATAGGACATAACAGACTTCACGTTCTTTCTTGCAATCGCAGTTGCAGACAGACAAAAAGGATTACATGTCGCTTGAGTACTCCAGCTGCCTGAGGCTTTCTCTTGGATTTGGCTTCAACTTTGTCACACCTAGACGGAGTATCAATCCCTGAAAGCTCCTAATACCCATAGTGTGTGATCATCTTCTCAATATAATAAGACTGTGACAACGCTACTCCAGTGTCTGTCTGGATAATCTTTATCCAATGATAATATCAGCTTCTCCTAAGTCCTTCATACTGAACTTAAATGAGAGAAACTTTTTTGGCTCAGTGACGCATGTTAAATCTGAACCCAAGATCAACATGTCGTCTACGTACAGAACAAACGATAACTCCTCACCCATCATCGAACTTGGTGTATACCCATTTGTCCGTCTTGCTGACCCTGTAGCTGTTTGATCTTATGACTTTATCAAACTTCTCGTGCCACATCTTGGGAGCTTGCTTCAGATCATATAATAATTTTACCAGCTTGCAGACTTTGTCTTCAAGGCCCTTGACGACAAATCCTTTTGGTTGTTGCATATAAATCTCTTCGATCAACTTTCCATTCAGAAATGTTGCTTTAACATCCATCTGATGAATAACCAGCCTGTGAATTGTATTCAGAGCAATCATCATCCTGATAGTCGTCATCTGCACTACTAGAGCATATGTACCAAAATAATCGATCCTTACTTATGAGAAAATCTCTTGGCTACCAGCCTTGTCTTGAACTTATCTACAGATCCATCGACCTTCATCTTCTTCTTGAAAATTTATTTGTATCTGATTGGTTTTGCTCCTTCAGGTAGATCGACCAACACCCAAGTATTGTTGGAGGTTATTGAGTCATACTTATCATTAGTAGCCTTCCTCCAGAAAACATCTCTGGTCTTCATCGCATCATTATAGGTAAGCAGATATGTTTCCATATAATATGTGACGAAATCATCTCCGAAGTCCTTGTCTCTTCACTCGCTTAAACACGAGTTCTGCGAGTTCTAGTTCAACCGTTGTCTCTACAACTTCTACTTGGATTACATCTTTGTTTGAAGCATCATCCTCCTCCGCACATACTATTTTTCGAAATATCCACAAGAATAATATTCTTGTGCCTTGCAAATTTATCTTCAAATAATTTTGCGTTGCGAGATTCAATGATATGATTTGATTCGATATCAAAAAATCTTCGAGTATCAGTCTTCTCAGCATAACCCAAGAAGATTGTCTTCGTAGTCCTCGCACCCAGTTTTTGAATATTCGAGTACGTCAGATACCCCCACACTCGAATGATATTCAAGTTGGATCTGACTATGAACCAGAGTTCATGAGAAGTAACATCGAAAGTTGCATGCGGCACTCCATTTAGAATGAAGGTAGCCGTAAGCACAGCTTTTCCTCAAAAGCAATTTGGAAGACCCGCAGTCAACAACATTGATTCATCATTACTGTCAACATTCTGTTCTTCCTTTCTGCAATATCGTTTGATTGAGGAGAATACAGAACAGTTGTCTCGTTGAAAATTCTATGCTCTTTACAGAACGATGCAAATTCAAGAGACCTATACTCTCTGCCTCGATCACTTCAGAGTCTCTTAAGTTGTTGTCCGGTTTAATGCTAAGCTTTAGCCTTGAAGTCCATAAATTTTTCGAATGCTTCATCCTTTGACTTTAGAAGATAGACAAATGCGTACTTCGAGAAATCGTCGATGAAGGTAATAAAGTACTTCATTCCGTCCTTTGTGGAGAATTGTTTGAAGTCACAGATATCCGAGTGCACCAACTCCAAAAGATCTGTTCTTCGGTTTACCCATTTGAATTGTTTTCTTGTGAACTTCGTCTGCACATAGACTTCACATTTCTCCACCTCCTTACCCCGACGTTTGAAGATAAGCCCTACACTAGACATCGTGTTTATCCTTTTACAATAGACATGTTCTAGTCTATTGTGCCACAACTCAAGAGAGTAAGCATAAGAAGAGACTGCATTGACATTGTAAGTCGGAGTTACAAGTTGAAGTTTGAACATCCCTTCGGTACATAAAGCTTTTCCGAAGTATGTTCTTTGTAGGACATAACCACTTGACCAACGTTAATATCCATCCTTAAACCTGCGTTGCAGAGCAGACTTCCAGATATCAGGTTTTTTGTTATCACCGATACGTGCTTCACATCATGAAGCATCAACGCATTCCCGGAAGTCAGATTTAGTACCATTGTCCTGATCCCAATTACTTCAGCTTGTGTCTTGTTCGCAACATAACCTTCTTAGATATAGGTTTGTATATGGTGAATAACTTCCTTTTTGAGCAAATATGGCAAGACGCACCAATGTCTACCTGCCAGTCCGTTCGCCACCAGTCGAGTCAATCTGTGCAATCATGACAACCAAGTCTGCCTCCCCTTACTCTTTCGGTTTGGCTTGAATCTGTAGTTCTTCTTGAAGTGGTTCTTCTTGCCACAATTGAAACAAGCCCCATCACCCTTTAGGCTTTGGCTTAAATGGAACCGACTTCACCTTCAGATGGTTGAAGTCATTTTTATTATGAGAAGCCTTTTGATTTCCCTTGTAGTCGCTACCTTGCACCAGATTGGCCTTGGCCATCTGTTTGGACAACATGTCATCTTTGAGTTGAGCCCTCAACTCGTCTTCAACATAAATCCAGTACAATAAGCATTCAAGGTCCACCTCTATCTCCTTACGGTGTATGTCTGAAATGAAGTTGCTCCACCCAGGCAGGAGCTTGGCAACAATACCGCCAGAAATGAAAGCATCGACCAGGTACATGTCACCATCCTCAAGTTTTTGATGCAACTTGAGAAATTTCTTGATTTAAGGCAACATCGTTTTGTCCTTAAATTGCACCTTCCATACCTTTTCAGTCACATGGATCTTGTTTCTATTCTCAACAAACTTGTACTGTTTCTCCAGAGACTCCCAAACGTCCTTTGCCTGTACCGTCTTGATGTATGACTCCGCCAAAGAATCCTCCATGGAGTTAAGTATCAGCAACTTGTAGAGGTGGTTGTCTCTTCTCCACTTCGTCTGCAGAACAGTGGCCTCAGCGACCCTCCGAGCATTTTCATCCTCTATAATAATAGTCTCCGGATCTGTCAACACGTAATCCATGTTTAAGAGTTGAAGATTAAAGCTAACCTTTCTCTTCTAGATGTTATAATGCTCCCCGTCAAATTTTTTAAGTTTGTTAAAACTTGTATCGAGAAGGTTTGCACGGTTGGTCTCCATCAGATCTGAATCTTGCTTAAAGATTGTTATTCCCGAAACAAATCTTAGATAACAGAACGATCAGATACAGAGATCTCATACAAACGGGTATGCTTCTCTGTTCTGAATTTTAGGACTTCGAAGATTCGTGCAAAGAAGTTTTCTCTCCAAAGAACCTTAAGCTGCTGCAAGGACCACTATAATCTTCTGATTACAACTGGCAGATTAAAATGTTCTTTCTAGCAAATGCAGCACGTTCTTCCTTGCAACCACAGTTGCAGACAAACAGAACGGATTACAATATCCAGAAGAAAAGAGAGGAGGAAGAAGAAAACACCACTCTTGCTAGGGTGATGAAGATCACCATTGCTCAAAAAAAGATTCGTTCCCAGGCGATCTGTTCCTAGGAACCAGCAAGTTCAGACATGAACTTCTGGAATGCTCGCTGTCACCTTCTTGGTAGACTCGCACGAACTCCTCTGGACTCCAATGGCGGCCACAACAAAGTTATCTTTATGTCTCAATTTTGAAGTAAGTCCCCAAAGGGACAGAAAGAGCATATTTATAGATTTGGGTGGAAACGCTAACCCTAATCCTGCCGACAACTGATTACGGAAAGATAGGAACAAATTTAATTCAAATCCCACAAAAAATGAATCTAATCGTTCAAATCCTGCAATCAACGAAAACTTGTGCCAACCAACAAGCGCAACAAATGCGCACAAACGCCATGCAACGATGCTGACGTGCTAAGTGAAATGTGCACGAACAAAGTGCCACTTTGCACCCTTTAGTCCGAGTCCGAATCGCGGGGCTTAGCTCATTATAGATTTTCCCATAAGCATGACAAAAAGTATGAATGCTTTCCTTGAGGAGTTAAATCCTCCTTTTCCTCCTAGAAAAACACTCCCACATAGCACCCACATATGCCCCACTACATCTCATGCACACACCTCAACTCAAGCAAAGCTTTATATTGAGATACCCACGTAGCAGATGTTGGACTTCTCTCTAGTCCAAAGCCAAAAACACCACCATGCAGTCATATCCCTTCTCCTAACAATACTCACAATACGGGTCTAGGCTCTAGCTGCACTGATGCATTGTAAAAAAAATTTGAAAAGGAGGAATAGAATTAACAATATTATTTGTCGGATAAAAAGTATAGAGGCTCGTCCCTCGTCTTCATTATCATAAATCCGATCGATAGGAAACTAAGTGAAGGAGAACTGCTCCCGCTCGTAGTCCCCAAAGAGATCTTCTTCCTGTCAAGAATGTGGAGGTTCAATTGCGTTGAGAAATCACGAGATCAAGAAACGAGGTGGGTTTAATTAATGGCGAACCTTGATCGGAGTGGCAGTGGAACATCTGCCAGCGGCGGTGACTGCCGAAGCCCTCCCGTTGTGGGGAAGATGGGGTTATCGGTCGCCAATGCCATCGCTGGGCGTTTGGATACGGAGGGACGAGCTCAATGATGCAGGTGATTGGTGGCGCATGCGTTTTCTGGCTTTGTTTTAATTTGGTTGCGGTTGGATATGCTTGTATTGAAGATGGGCTACAAGGCCCAGTAGCTGCTTGTATTGGACTGATTGAAACGCAACCCAGGGTTTTATTTTAGTGTTCGTCATTACAAAACCCTCCCTCTTTCTCCCACAAACCATCCATAATGTGGAAAAGGCTCTTTCAGATGAACGGCGGCGTCACCACCGCCGCCGCCCTTGGATGTCTTTCTCCATCCAGCGGAAGGTCCCTCTCCTCGGCCGCCTCCTCCGCCGTAGACTCTCTCGTGCTTCGCTCTCTCAAAGAACACTATCTCGAGGTCTCCAAGATGACCCCTCCTCCGGTACTCTCCCCTCCCTCTCTCTCTCTCTCTCTCTCTCTCTCTCTGTACATCTCTCTAAATTAATAATCTATTCTTCTTCGGTATAGAAAGTGAATCCTCCGTCACCGTACTCGGTGGTGAAGGGGTCGCTGGAGAGCGGTGGCCCGTCCTCCGCGGGGAGTACAAGGGCGAGGAGGTGAGCATATCCGTCATGCGTCTGGCCAACATCATGCCGGCCGGCGCCGAGGAGGAAGAAGACGAGGACTCCATCAACCAGCTGTTCCTCCACGTCGACATCTCGAGGCCCGGCCGGGAGGAGTCCCTCCATTTCCTCTGCGGGCTCTACCCGGACGCTCTTGGCATCCACTCAGTCTGTCTGCGCCCCAAGGACCTTGGCTCGGGGGATCTCGATGCTGTCACCAAGTACCGCGGACGCGTATTCCAGTTAGTACTCTCCCTTCTGCATATATATATTTTATATATATTATATATATATATATTATATATATATATATATATATATATATATATTTTCTTTTCTTTTCTTTTCTTTTTGCTCTGGATGTCATTTAGGTAAAGCAATGTGTAGGCACGAAGCATTTCGGGCACGGGGACACGGATTAGGCACCTGTTTTGGTGTGCCCTATTGTATCAAAAGAATAGATAGCATGTGCTACAACCTTCGCCTTCCAAGTTTCTTCGACCACTTCAGCACAGCTATCCATATTTGCGCCCATAGTTGTTCAAAGCCTAAATGGCTTTTTCTTGAAATCCCCAGTGACTAGCTATGTTGTTGACAGTCGTGTGCTAATATTAATCATCTCCTCCCAAAGCTTCCTCATCTTCTAATATTACTTTCATAAGCCAGGGAGATTGTAAACCGTTCTCCCCCGTTAACAATTTAGCACTTATCATTTGCTCAGACATGGATAGAGTGGAGTGCTTTCGGTCCTTTAGGAGGTCTTATAGAAAAAGTAATTCAATTCAAGCTAATTTTAGTCTCCACTACACTAGCCCAACAATAAAAGAATGCTGCAGCCTAATTACGTGGTCATACACATTTCTCGATCTCCCTATATGGAGTTCATCTCTCTTTCATTCTACACTAGTATGTACATTTAAGCTATTTAGGACCTCTGTTCCTCTTTTATCTTAGAAGCTTGGTAGGTCGCTTATGCAACTTCACTCTTCTGCTTAAGCTTTTTATCGTTTTTTAAGATCTTGAATAAGTTTATGCTACTTTGGATTAGCCTCAGTCATTTCAATACCAGCCCCGGTGGACTGTGTCACGCCCCGATTCGGGGAATCGCTCGCTTTGTTTCGATTCACGCCGAATCGATCGTCCTCGCTAAGGCGTGATGTCGTACAAGTCTGGAGTTGCACTTGTACAAGGCTAGAACATGCACATTTATATCATTTCAAAACATTTGAAAATAAGCCACAGTTGCGGAAACATTGAGTAAGCGGAATAGGAAAAAAATTCATTTTATTGATGATTGTAATCAGAATACAACTTTTCTCGATAATATTTGGAATGTCCTTTCTGCTATATTGATTCATGAAAAGAAGTACAACTGATAGGCTGCCATGAAATATTTTCCCGTTCCATACATCATGCCCCTTTAGTACTTTGAAATGTAAGCAGCTATCTTTGAAATCTCCGCAATACTTTGTGCGTCTTTAGGAAAAATAACTTGAAAGGAAACAGCAGTTCAGAAAGCTTTAGTTGCGATGTGCTCCCGAGCCTTCCAGTACCTGTGGAGGAGGGGTCAGCACATTATAACAATGCGCTGGTGAGCCTCGTTGGCCCACTCAGCTAAACCAACATTTTATTAATGACAAGCATTTTAAAGATATAAACTTGTTAGGGACAGGCAACATTTAGAGTAAATCACAATTCAAATGACATGGTAGTTCATAAAACCATGTTTACTTTACCATTGGCCGAATCCGGCTTTCCTGCATAAGATACAGGATAATAATAATATACTTACCGTCCCTGCATAAAATGATCATTAGCATGCATCCTGACTACATGGCCACTGGCGCTGTTAAACCATATGGACATCTCTTTGCCTTATAGGACTTCAAGGTAATGCAATGACTCCAAAGTAGGTAGCTAGCACTAAGCCTCGCAATACCCGTGCTCCCATTAGCATGCCAATGTTTCCTCCTAGGCCGAATCGGTCCCGGTGCTCCAGTACCGATTCGAGGAAACACACCACCAAACCTTATGCACAAGTTGTCCATGACCATGCAAATGCGTGACCGACTCGATAAGCATACAATGCATGGTAGTTTTGAAAGTAAATAGACAACTTGTTCATTTCGCAGCATTTCATCATCATTCTAGGCATCAATTCAATCTCAATTCAATGTTCAGTGGACAAGCATAATCTCAATTGTTGTTAACAGTGTAATCGATTCATTCAATGTTCAAGAGACTAGCATTCATTTCAATGTTCTATGTTCAATCTCTAGCTTCTTAGTGGTATTGACTTGTGGCATTTAGCAACTTGATATCGATCAACGGATGTTGCAAGACAATTATTTAGTTGGCATGAAGGAATAGCGAGAGGGACAATACCACCACAGAGATCCACACTCACCAAATTAGAGAATCGTCGAGAGAGAGAGAGGAACACTTGCACGCTTAGCCTTCCGTCACGCGTCAGTCTGCATTGGCACCAAAAGTTTGGTTAATAATCTGTCTCGTTGTGTTCTCTTCTCTCAGAATTCTCAAGAATGAATGCTATGCAAATCGATGAAAACGGACAAGAATCAAATCATCGAAAATCATTCAGAAAAGCATCTATCAAAACCAAGTAACAAAACCAGCAGCAAAACATCCAGAAAAAACTCATTGACGCATTTCAAGAGAAACCAATCTATTAGTTGGAAAGGTTCTTATGTAGTTGTCCGTGATCGATTCGGTGCCGACGGTAAGTTTTCCCAACTCGGTTCCAACCGAGTTAGCCAAGCCACAAGCCACAAGCCTTACATATTGAACCGCTAGGAGCGGGACACTACAGACTGCTGGTCTTCATTTACTCCAGTTCCATAACTTCTTGAGGCAAAGAGGTTGCCCACATGCTTCTCCTGCATCTCATCATGTAGGAGGGTGCCCACATGCTCCTCGTACACCATTCTCCCATCATTTTTGGTGATGGAAGGCTCCTTGGTCCTTGAAAGGAACTACTCCTGATTATTACATTTAAACATTAGAGTTAGGGGTTCTATGTTGATCCTGAGGTAGATCAAAGATGGATCACACTTGCTAGGAACAAAGTTTCACGCAAAACTAGTTTGTTTGTCAAGGTTAAGAGATACACGCAAAACTATAATAGTTTGCTCTCTTAGATCCCGACTCCAACCGAATTTCTTTGCCAATCAGATTGCAAAGAGACAAATATCAAACTCGTTCTTCTTTGCAAACGCAGTTGCAATTGAGATAAAACGATTATAGAATATAGGAAGAAGGAGAAGATATAATAATATAATATTCTTGCTGGGATAATAAAGACCATCATTGCTCAAAGCAAGATTCACCCTCTATCGACGATCTGCTCCTAGGACAGTAAGCTCACGAAATGAACTTCTAGAATACTCTTTGTTACCTCTATGCACAACTCGAATGGACTCACTAGACATCCTTTCTTTGTTTTTTCGTCTCTCCCCAAAAGGAGGTCAAAAGAGTCTATTTATAGAGAAAGGTTAAAATCCTAACTCTAACCTTGCCGATGTGGGACTAAAATACCAACTCTCAAAAATTGGAATTGATTACCCAAATCCTGAAATTTGCGCATATACGTGCAATCTGTGCAGCTCGCGCATGCACATAATAGCACAACAATACTGTATCACATGCAGCTATCCTATCATACATGCATATGCACAATAGTGCAGCAGCGCATGCGCACATCCGCTCATATGTGCATAGCTGCGAAGTCGCGCATAACCAATTATAAAATGAGCACAACATATGCGCAAAAGCACCAAATCGTGTTCGATGCGTATGTGCGAAGTGCAAAGTGCAAAGTACGCTATTAATATGCGACTTTGTGCCTTTTGTTCGAACCCGAGTTCGAATCCGAGTTGCTAAGGGCTTGTTTGGATACATGTTTAAACTCAGTTTTTTGAGTTTGAACACAACAGGTGGGATAATTTGTGTTTGGACAGCCCAACTTAGAAATCAGTTTTGGGGAAATTTTTTTTCAAAGCTTACGTTTAAAATCACTTTTCAGAGAGCAACTTAAATGTGTTTTCAGAGTGTATTCTCTGAGCAAAGTTTGTCGGCCCCCCCTTCCCCCCTAAAAAAACTCTCTTTCTCTCTCGTGTTTTCCTCGTAGAGAAGAAGAAACATGGCCGGAGAAGAAACAATGCCAAGCCCTAGATTTGACCAGTTGGCGCTTGATGCCTTTGGTGAACGGATCTGCCGGATTCTCATAGCTCCAAACGTCAGTCAATGTAATGATGCCATTATTGATGTCACGCTCCGATTTCGAAGAATCGATAGTCGTCCCCCGAGCGTGATGCCGTATGAATCTAAGTTGTGCTCACACAAGGCAAGGTCATAAGGTTATCCAAAACACAACATCTAATAAAGTACGCAGAGAAATTGAACAACACATTTGAAACAGAAATAACTTTTCTTTTCATTAATAATAAACATCATTTACAAGACTATTACAATAGTTGCCACACGAGCTTACAACTTGACTCGATTACAAAATGAACGTTGATGAAATTGTCGTTCCATACATCACATCCCATGTTATACAACCAAAACATCCAAAACACCTGCTATCATGGTGAGTCGAGGCATCTCTCATGGATTAAATGTAGTCTTAAAAATGATTGAAACAAGCTTTCAGTACACAGACGAGGCTTCAACTCGCGCTAGCGTCGCCTTCAGCTCGTGGCACGCCCTTGTTGATTCGGAGCATCTGTGGAGAGCGAAGATCAGTATATGTCGTGTACTGGTGGGTGACTAATTAAAATCTATGCTCTCATTTGATTCAAGAAGTTGCATGATATAATTGGTAATCTTCTAGCCATCCTAGTTAATTTCATGAAAAAACTGAGTAGGCATAAGCAATATAAACTACCATGAAACTTGTCTATGACAAAGCGTGTAGTTGCAGTATAAACTTATCATGTTCTTTCCTGTCAGTTGTTATCTTAGCTAACAGAAAATGTATGTGTTTATGTGGAGGTCACTGGCAAGTCTTAGCCACCCTGGACGTTATAGCTTGGTTTAGACGGCGACCCTTCACGGTTGCGAGCTCGCTGAGAGTATCCCGAATGACCTGTGCTAACACCCAGCACAACTATCCAGGTTCCTCCTAGGCCGAATCGTTTCGTAGCCCTCAGGATACCGTTCGAGGAACCTAACCCTTGTGCACAAGTTGTCCATCCGTGCAAGACTAAGTTACTCAAGTATGGTCTAGAAACATCGTAAGACTTAACCGATTTCAACATGTCCCGCCTTACCATTGCGACATTTATTCATAGTCAATATTTGTAACACAGTTCTATAGCATATAGGTAAAATCAAGCATATAATAGCCTTACGAATTATGTACGCAAGTAAAGCATGCAACTTCTATGCTAATAATCTTTGTGGCCGTGCATCTACGTCTAACATTTTATTCGCATTTATAGCATCGATTAATTTAAGACAAGAGGTCAAAGGGGAAAGAAGGGTCAGTCACTCACATTAGTTGTCGAGGAGAGAGGAAAAGGTCGGTTGTGCTAGATAGCATACTCGATTGCCTGAAATCGCGTAAGCAACATATCAGCACTCTACCCTTCTATTCCGAGTTCAATATGAAATGCGAAGTTCGAAGAATGCAAGCTATAAAATCTATCGAAAATATTCACAAAACGCATTCATAAAACCAAAGCCAAAGAAACAGTGCGGTATAAAAAATAGAGCACGGAGGTCCCTCCCGACTCAACTGTGTAGTCCATCCTCGCATCCACTGAATATGGACTTTATTCCGAAAAAGCCATTCTATAACGAGAAAAGAATATTGGTTCAACTAGTCCCGACCAATCGATAGCGATAGCGTTTCTTAATCGCGTTTTCCGTGTTGCAACGAGGAACAAGCACGATGTTGGGACGGGACACTACAATTGAGGCAATCATTCAATGTCCTATGACGAAGTTGTACAATCCTCTTCTTACCAGTGAAGAGATCATGTGATGCCACCGCTACAGTCGTTTGGTTGTCACAGTAGGTTGTGGTACTCGGTTCAACTAGAATCTACGTACCAACCATAAGAAGATCATACATGAGCTCCCGAAATCATTTTGCTTCATCTATTACAGCTGCCAGTGCATAAAACTCAAGACTACATTAATGAGTGAGAGTGCATTGTCTACTTCTTTGACTTCTACGATATAACTACACCCATAGAGAAAACGTATCCTCCTTTGGATCTTTCGCTCTCTCTTCTGAGCACCAGCTTGCATCACTAAAGTCTTCTATTAATGTTAGATAACCAC